>JAQIXN010000002.1:0-177168 GCA_034698145.1 Proisotoma minuta | reverse complement strand
GGGCAAAGTGGTCCGGGGCACAGTGGTCCGGGGCAAAGTGGTCCGGGGCAAAATGGTCCGGGGTAAAGTGGTCGGGGGTAAAGTGGTCCGGGGTAAAGTGGTCCGGGGCAAATGGTCTGGGGTAAAGTGGTCCGGGGCAAAATGGTCCGGGGCAAAATGGCCCAGACATACGGTTATGTCTTATCTATATATAGTCACTTGTATTCAAATGGCGAGCTAGTCCCAACGTTTACAACGTTTTATTAGGCGTACCTTTGTTTTCTGGAAAAATATATAACTCTGTGTTGTCTTGTCAATTTCCAATTAACCTGACGTTGCGAGAACTGCAAAAACTTAAAATTCTATTTCCTGTATTTTTTCAGGTATATCTTACTGTGGATGATTTGTATGATAATGGCTTTCGTCAAATATTTCATTGGCAAAGTCCTAAGATTGGATTGATGAAATCTCTATTGCGGCAGACAGATAATAAATTAAGACAAAAGAACTTTATTTCCCCATACCTTTCGGATGACTTGGGAGATGAATATACAGTGGCTGGAAAATATGATTCAAAAGATTCTCTTTCTTTAACAAAAGAGATGCTGAGAGTTAAAGGATTTGATTCTTTTGGGATCGATGAGCAGCTTTTTCATTTAAAAAAGAGTACCAGATTTTTTGACACCGACGAAGGGAAAGTAAGATGCTTCTTTCTATCCAGTAGTGAGCAGACGGTTAAGCCTTATACGAGCATGCACTACAATTTTGGGGCGGGGGAGGCTTCAAGGGCTATTAATTGGATAAGAGCGACAGGGATTATTAGATACTGGCTGCTAGCTGATAATTGGCTTAGGCTGCAAAAAGATTTCCTGAAAGGCTATGTGGGTGGAATCTCGTTTGGAGACAAAGGCTACGCACCCCTTCCCTTAAATTCCCATCTGCAGATGATCTTTTATGTTTATGCTTCAATAATTGGGATTTCAACTGTTTGCATTGGAATCGAGCTGCTATTTTCTGGAAATTACATTCTGCAGATGTATAAATGTGTAAGATTCAGGCTCAGATTCAAGCCAACGCGGAGAAATGAACCCAAACTACACCCAGTTTAGGTTCTAATTTTTTGATATGTTGTAGATTTTCGACCCTTGATTTACAAGCAAGAATTTCACTTGTCGAAATAAATAACCTGAATAGATGAATAATGCACAATTTAAAAAAAAAAAGTTGTTATTTAATTATTAAGATTTTTTTGACACAGAAACAAAGTCTGCATTCCACATCTATACAAAACTTAATTGTACTAAATATGGGGACAGCTATAATTTATGCATATTCTAATTTCCACATTTGTGATATATCATTTGTATCTGCTCGAACAAACTGTACTTGGCAACCCCTCCTGAAATATGCGAAATTTTAAAGGGTTTAGAATCTTTTATAGTGAAGGGTGAAATTAAAGTGAAGAAATTTTGTACCCTTGGCTTCTCAAAGCGAAATTGTTTTCCGGCGTTAAAATCATGACCACCCCGTTTCCAAAACCCTCCACAACTTTGGTGTAAAATTGCTGATTTAACCCTCCGTGAAAATCCTAAGTTGCAAATTAACGCAAATTACAAACTGTTGAATAAATAATGCTCAGATTTGCAAATGGTAGTAATCAGTTTGGGGTAGTCAGTAGTGGAAAAGCGTTTTTTTCCTTGTTTTGGACAGTAGGAATAAAATTGAAAAATGTATAAAAGTAGGGAAATTATTTTCTCACTTCCATTTGATTTTAACCATTTTTGATTATATATATATTTGTGGGAGAAGTATACAACCTTGATTTTATTACACAATACTTACATAATAAATCCCTGAATGCCACTTTCCACCCAGAGCTGCAAATTTAACAAAAGATTACTTAATTGTCCATTCAAATAAACATTTCTACTTACACATGTCAATTACTCTCAACGTCCCACCAGGATTAAGTTGTGATGCGAGGCGATGACCGTTGCCTAAACAAATTAGTTTTCATACAGTGTTGTATGTTATCCAAGTATTATGTAACACAATTTGAAAGTAAAACTTCTCACTCACTTTCTTGACTTGCTTTCCAAATTTGTTGACCGGTTCCGGTATTTTGCCAAACATGAATTTCGGTCCCTTGACCCACATTTCCAGCTTGCAAATCTAGAAGCTGTACAATTGACAATTTCAAAAATGAATTATTCAACAGCACACTAAATTTGTAGATAGATAATAATAAATATTTAAAGGAACAAGTATCTTACCGAGCCATCCACCACGCTTCTAATTTTATACAATTTATTATTTTGGAAACTAGTCGGGTTTGATGCCATTTTTGAGATAAGATTTGTGTATGTAAAATAATTGCAATTGGAGAGCTGAGGTTTTGATTTAAGATAGTCAACTATAACAAAGGCCCATGGGTTTTATATAGATGTCAAGTGTCTTTTAATCTTATCAGCTTCCTTTTTTGTGAATCATTCTGTTACATAAACGTGCTAAAGTGTTTATTAATTCACACGCGTTTTCCATTGCAATTGAATTGGATTACTAGACAATTGTAAAGGTATTATATAGGTACAAAGTATTTATTAATAACCGGACGCGTCAAATCCTTGATGTATTTTGTACATAGCATACGAATCATCCTGTTACTCATCTTCCGGGTTTAACGAATTCATGGACTCTGGAGTATATTTCATGAAACCTTTAAAACAGGAAAGTATTCATAACTTTTCTTTGCCTGTGACGTTTTAAGGGCTATGTGAGAAATCTCAATCTTCCTCCGGGGCCATTTGGGAAATCAGAAGAGGGTTTTGGGTGAGGCAGAGTGAGACGGGTGAATATATTTTAAACCAAATGTTACTACCTGTAATTGAGTCAACATAAGAAAAGAAATTTTGTCTTGTAGTGTCAATTTTCAAAATATTTTACTTTTTCTCTAAAAATAATCAGATTTATTTATATTGTAAATTGTCATGCTATGAGAGAATTAAAATTCCCAAGTGTTTTAGTCTGCGAGCAGGTTTTTTGATATCACCATCTGCATGACTTCATTTGTTCCTTCCAAAATTTGATGAACTCGTATATCTCTTAAATATTGTTGAACTGGGAAGTCTTTCAAATATCCGTAACCTCCGTGCATTTGCAAAGCTTGGTTCACAATCTGGAATTGATAATAAATATTGATGGCAACCACTTTTTTAATATTTTGCATAATTTCTTCACTTACATCGAAACAGCTATCGGTTGCAAATAGTTTCGCCATACTGCATAATGTGACCACGTCAGGATGGTTAGAATCCAAAGCCTTTGCTGCGTTTCGAATCATTAAACGGGAAGCGACTAGTTCTGATGCCATCCTGGCAAATTTAAATTGGTTATGCTAAATAAATCAAATTCAATAATTCAATTAACATATAAAAAATTGCCGAATTCCAAGCATAATTAATGTAGCACCTGAAAAGTTGCTAATGGTTTCCCAAACTGTTTTCGAACCAACAAATGACTACGGGCTGCTTGTAAACTAGCTTCAGCAGCTCCCAACGAACAACTGGCTAAATTTTATCATTCAAATATCATTAAGAATTAATTACATTTCATATATGCGCGTATTCATGTAGACAAACAAACCAATATTTAGGCGTCCTCCGTTTAGTCCATTCATAGCAATTAGAAAACCTTGCCCTTCGTCTCCAATTAAATTGGCCACTGGAACTTTGCAATCCTCAAAAATAACAGCTCGAGTTGGCTGAGAATTCCATCCCATTTTCTTTTCCTTTTTTCCAAAAGAAAGTCCTGTAGCAATTTAACCGTTTTTTAGTTTTACAAGTATATACACATTTGGATTTTAAAATAAAAAGCAAACCTTCGGTTCCCTTTTCTACAGCCAGGCACGAAATCCCTTTAGGTCCATTGGTCCCCGTGCGACACATTACAACGTAACAATCTGCTTCACCAGCACCACTTATAAAAGCCTTTTAAATTTGATGCGATAGTCTAGTAAAATTTCACACATAAAGTTGTCAAGTATAAATTATACCTTTGAGCCATTAAGTACATAATAATCTCCTTCTTTTTTGGCAGATGTTGACAGAGACGCGGCGTCCGAGCCACTCCCAGGTTCAGTTAGACAATACGAAGCAAACTTATTCATGGAGGCTAAATTGGGAATCCATTTAGCCCTTTGTTCCTTATTTCCGAACCGATCAATCATCCATGCGCACATATTATGGATTGAGATGTAAGCGGTAGTGGACACGCAGCCTTGCGCCAGAGATTCAAAAATTATAGAAGAGTCCAATCTAGTCAATCCAGAACCTCCGAATTCTTCTTTGCAATATATAGCACCGAAACCCAAAGACGCCGCTTTTCTCATGGCTTCCACTGGAAACAATTCCTAAATACAAATCCATATTAAATATCCAGGCATATCAAATGGTTTATTTCAATAGGTTTTCGAACTTTTTCATCCCACATCTCCATGTTTGGTCGCATTTCATTAATGGCAAACTCCAATGCAACATTCTGAATTTGTTTCTGTTCTTCCGTCAGCCCTTCGCTAGCTATTAAAGAAACATTTCATTTTTAATATATAACTTGATCAATAGGTATATATAGTGGCTGAATTTATTAAATTATGAAATAAATTATTTGCATACAATTGACACTGATGCATGAGATTTCATTCCTTGATACATGAGACAGACAGAGAGTTCTTTGACTGCAAATGGGAAGTGGAACTCGACATTTCTGCAAAACCTGACCTCTTCCATGCCGAGTCGTAAGTGACCTGGAAATATTTCCAATTGGCTTTCTTGCACAATGATGAATCTCTGAATTAGAACAAGATCTAAGTCTAATCACAAACTGACCCCAGTTGAAATATCTAAAAGACATTGTTTTTTTTTCAAGTATTTATTTATTACTCAGAACATGTGATAAATTTGCATATGTACTTTGAAGCAGTGGGATGGATTGTTCTGCATGTAAAGGACAATAATTTGAGATTCACCCGGTGTGGTTACGTCAAAGAGAGTTGTACTCTTGGTGCAAAGATAATTCTCCCAAAGTAAGCTTTGTGAGCTTGGGCTCTATTCCTTCTCTTTCACACTCTCGGGGGCTGGGAGCCCAATATGTGGTAGTTTCCAACAATTTTAACCGGATAAAATTGAGTGACATGTCGATATTTTGATCAAATATGCATCTGCTAGCACATCCACCTCCAATTGCGAAATAAAATATTTTAAATTGAACCTTTTAAAAGGTGATACAAAGCATCAGCACAAAGTTTTGTGGAAGATAGTTCTTGTGGATTAGTACCTAAAAGTAAGTAACACTTGCCCTGTATTTTACTAAAGAGACAATAGAGAAATCTGAAAGGTTCATATCCAGTTAAATTAGAGACACCTTGAGATAGACAGTGATAGCTAAATAATAGATCATGTAATTTTTATACTGCTCCAGCGATATTTCATAAACCAATGCTTGTTACTCATCATTTATCGTCCATCAGATAGATACACAGACTTGATGGCAGCAACAACAAGCATCATACAATTTAATTTAAATACACACGATTAATATATACACCAAAACATTTAACTCTTAAATTCTGTTAAGAAGAGGTTAGGTTGACACTCCAAAATTTTCCTGTTATGTTCAAAGTGGAACAATTTATTTTTGTAGGCATCACCGATTGCTAAAGATTTGTAGATAACTTTGCAAATTAACTTTTACGGGTCGATCGATATATAATCATATTCCTTGAAGCAATTGTGGATAACCATAGGAATGTGAGTAATTTTCATTTCGTTTATCATATATACATATTATACATATATACTGTCGTACATGCTTGAGTTTAATTTCTAATGATTCTTGTATTTTTAAGGCTTCCTTAAAAAGAAGAACTATGGAAGCACCTATTTCGAAATTTATGCATGTTCAGCAACCTGGTAAGTTTATAATACTTTGCGAAATATTTTGGAATATATTTACGTTCATGGAATTTGGAGCATAAATTGCTTTATATATTTTATGTAACAATATTGATGTTCTAAATTCGTATAATGAAGTTTTTCCTGACACTCGTCCATTCTGCTTATGCAATTGTTTTCGTAGAGCAAACCTAAACATGAGACAAAACGCAAATTGATATCCTGCATATTCAATTCACTAATTTAAGCCACGCATTAAGCCTTTGTCAATTGAAGTTTCCTATTGTAGTAAATCCTATTGTGTTATATATAATGTTCAATTTTTAAAAAAACCTTTGATAAAATTTCATTAGAGTTTTGTTTTCGTTACAAGACAAAATATTACTCCCGAATTTGTTTTTGTTCATGTCGTTTTTTATTGATGCAGATTCCTATTGGCATCAGCCCACAACAAGTACCTCTGCCTTTAAAAGTCCTGACTTGATCGAATTAAACTCGGACAATGAAAAAAATGTCAAAAACGGTGAGATATGTACGTATTTACATCTATAATGTATTTGAGGGAATTTTCTGGTAATTTACAAAATATATATGTTTTCACTTTTTATAGCTGAGCAATTGAATTATTCCTCGAGTCAAGAAGAAGCAGAAACAGAAGATGATATTGGAGATGCTCCAGATGTATTACATTTGAAGGAAATATTAACGGGCGTATATGACGTGACCAGTAACGACGAAGAAAGTTGTCATCTTCTCCAAACTGAAGACGACTCGGAGAGTTCTCGTAAGATTTTCAACAGTGCAATGCTCCCATGAAATTATGTAATATATGTGTCACTTGTGTTTAAAGATTCTGAACACGCTTGGCATTCTTCTGAATCTGGAAATTCTCGATCCAGTTCTAGCAACGGTGGCACAATTTCTGGTGGAGAAGGAATTGAGGAGAGACGTCGGATAAAACAACATTCTCAAATGGAAAATTACTGGGATATGACCACTGAGCAAGAAAAATATTACACGGATCAATTTCTGACCTTAAACTCTGACTTAAGTGGACTGGTAAATAATTATATAGCACATAATGCGCATATTAAAAATACAAAATGTTACTGAATACTAAAAATAATGCCTTTGTCACATGTAGGTTAGTGGAATAGTTGCAAAAGGATTTTTTGAGAAAAGTCGACTTCCGTTAACGGAGTTGAGGGAAATATGGCAGTTGGCTGATGTAACAAAAGACGGCTGCTTGGACTTGAGCGAGTTCAAAATGGCAATGCATTTGGTTGTTTTAAGACGACACGGTCTTCCAATTCCCTCCCACTTTTATATTAGGCCACCGGAGAGATCGCTTGCTCCGTCAACGAGCAGTACGACGGGATCTGTATTATTCAAACTTGGAGGTCCAGTGATAACCCCAAATGTACCTCGATGCAGTGACCCCACGGCCGCCTCCGCATCAAAAGAACAATCTCCTCTTGTAGCTAGCTCTGTCCCCGCTGACCATAATAGCAGGTCCCAGCTGTCTCAGACAAAACGACCAAGTAAAGGTAAATAACTTTTGACAAAACTATTTACAAAGCATTTGTTTTTATATGGTGGATGCTCATGGAAATAATTGATTACATAGAATGGACAACTTTTGAAAATGAGCCGGTGAACTTTTCTTCTACTTGTGATACAAGCGGCCTCGTGGCTCCAGTGCCAGTCCGATTGAAGACTCCAGAAGACAAACTAATTAATAACAGTAACATTGCAAGTGCCAGCAAAACTCATCAACTGCAACTCAAGGCAATTCAACGGCCTAAACTTTCTGGTCATCACCCTAAAGTATCTACTGGTACTATCGCACCTCCTCCGGTGAGCGTCATAAAACAAAAATCCCTGATTTAAAATATATATATATATAATCAATAATACATTTCACAGCCACCTCGACGTAAAACTCATGTAAGGAGTTCGTCGTTGGATCTCAATAGATTAAGTAAGTCAATAACCATCCATGATTTATATTTCTTTCCAATAATAATCCATGATTTCTAAAACTTAAGCCATATCATCAGAGATTTCCAACACTTCATCATCCGCCATGAATGGAAGCCGGGAGACAGGATCTAGAGGTTTCTTGTCCCCTTCTCATCACGGTGGAGCATTTTCAGTGTATAGGAAGCCACAGTTTCCGAGGAACGCCACGATCCACGAACCTTCAAACATTCCACACGACATCGGGCTTCAGTCCACACAAGTCCAGTTAGAACAAGAATTAGTGAACCTGAAGAATGAAAATGAACTCCTCAGTCGCATATCTGCCCAGTTACTTGATCAACTCTCTGGACTCCAGTCTCGGCGTCAGTCTGTGGCGTACAAGATTAATCAACTCCACACTAATCTATCATGAGTAGTAGTAAGAAGCTTACTTGCAGTGAACATTTTTATCACGGCTATTGAATGTTTACTACTTGACACTACTACTATATGTAAATTAGCGATGACCATAGATCTAGATAGTGAGATCTGCAAAGAAAAAAAACCGCAAACCTTATCCTTCTGAGTATTCAAAAATGCGATTGCGTGAGCTTGCCAGAATTTTGTTTTTAAAAATGGTATATCAAACAAATCAAATCTTTATTCAGTTGTACTTCAGTGAACAGCTCGAATATCATTCTGATATATAGTACTGCCCAAATTATTAGAGGTATTTAAATATGAAATATTTTGAGGAATTACTGAGGGCCATTAGCACCATCGGCATTGACTGAAACAGTGAAGATTTATTGTACATTATATATACAAATTTTAGTACATAAATATTTTGATTTACACAAAAGCATTTTGAAAGCAACGTATCCTTTAGAAACATACTAATTTTCTCTAATATACTTAAACAACAAATCAGCAGTCAGGTTAGATCTTGGAGAGAACTTATTAAATAGCTAGATTTAATATCCGAAGGCAGCCCGCATATTATGTCAAAGATAATCATTATCATGGGAATTAAGAGAGTGAAAGTTGTACGTATGAATTATGTAAGTTGTAGCTGAAATGGTCGAGTTCGTATTTGGATTTAGGGATAATTCTTATTACTCCTTTGTCTGCAATTCCAAAAAATGTATTATATTCTGTCGGAAAGCTTCTTTCAGAAAAAAGTATTTGTAACATATATTAATTAACTTTTTTTTCTAATCAAGTCATTATACAAGTTTTAAACCATTTATCGTGTTGATTTTATTTATAAAATTTTTCGACTTTCATATCAATATTACTACTGCATGCTGTAAGACATTTTACCTACAATTTCTACAAACATGTTGCTTTTTATTTATTACAATTGTTTGGAAACAGTCATTTTAATCTAACCATTGGTGCAAAATAATATGAGAACAAGAGTCAAAATTAAGGACTCTTCGCAATATATAGTCTTGTATAACCTTATTACATGTCACGTTTTGTCAAATATTGTTTGTATTGTTAAACTATCAAAGATAGAAATAGATACAAAAAAGAAATTGAATGTTAAAAGTAAGTGATGGCCGCAGTTTCACAAGAAACAAATAACTGTAAAAAACCATTGCTATACTTAATTCCCGATATATAAAAGAAGCTTTTGTAAAATTCAAAAGCAGTGCAAATTTAGGCTGAACGATTCTCATTAAATTCAAAATCCGAATGTATCAAATGTTAATTTAAAACTATTAATTTGTGCTGGAGATATACAAAAATAAAAAATGATTTTTGACTGACGTATTTTAATTCCGAGTAATGTACTTTTCTTTAACCATGCAATCATCAAAAAATCAGTATGAAATTAATTGGCAGTGGTGGTAATTGACTGAGCATTTAACTTAAACTCAACATAAATATCTAAATTAACTTCCTTTGTCTTTCTTTTGAAAAGTTTGGTAAAACAGTTGCATGGAAATAAATATGTAAGTATGTATGTGTCTATTTACTAAACCAGACAAGATACCTTAAGATTAAATTTTATTCGTAGAAGTCACACACATTCACATGCATACACCTGTCATTATTTGTCGCCGGTCAGGATGGATAAGTCTCAAATGTAGAGTATTATGTATCTAGAGCGATATATAGGATGAAATTGTGCGTCTCAAAGTCTCAACAAAAACCACAAAAACTCCTCTAATAACAATCTATTATGCGACCATTTCTTCATCTGAAATGAATAATATCGCATCCGATTAGCCCCAACCGCTCATTCCACCGTTTCTATAACATCTATTAATGCTGTCTTTCACAAAAGTAACAATTGACTCTGGCCATTAAACTGCGACCTACTCATCCATATTCCACCCTCACTCTTGAGGATGAGACATGACAACAACCGACAATCTTCCCTTCTTCAACTCACCACTTTACTTTACAGAGAAGTAATTTAAGCCCTATTTTTATAATACCTCTGCATTTTCATTCTTTAAATAATTTGATTGCAATGCAATATATTTAAAGCCATTTTGCATTCAATAATGTTTAAAGATTTTTATCATATTGGTATAAAAACCCTACTGGAGTTTGCTATTCTCGTTTCAAATATATATTCATATCAATAATTATTATGCATGGTTTCGTCACTTTTGTAATGGTTTTTATTGCTGTTGTTGGTTGTGCACGGTTGGTCCTGCCTCTTTTCATTGACTCACGTTTAAGGCAGCCACAAAAAATAAATGTGAAGAGTGTTTTACGTTTGAGGAAGGTCCGAACTCACAGGTTAATGGGTTTGTAATGGTGCCTATTACAATTTCAAATGGAGATGGAAACAACATGTTGTACACAAATTACTACTACTCAAATTAGCTAGTCGTTTGTCCAACAACGACGATTTATCCAGTCACCCAACGGCCACTTGTCCTCATATAAAACTTGTATTTTTTCTCTTCAAGGGCTATATTTATACCAAATAATGTTTCTTACTCAAAAGCATGCAACTTCCTCTTCTCAACTAATAATACTTATTCTAAAACCACTTTTATTACTTGCAACTCCAATGCATAAAATCCAGCTTAAAATGATGATTATTGAAAGAAATTAATCCATTATATTTAATACAAGCATGGGATTAGTAAAAATATCCAAGAAAGTGATATTTTCTTTATGACTATAAATTGCATTTCAAAAGCTAATGTTGTGCATTGTGTTTATTATCCTAAATTAGAAACACGATTATTATTTTATGACCTCTTGACAGTATTTACTAAAACATGGGAAGCGGATGTTAAATCACATACAATTGGTTGTCGGGAAGAGTGAATTGGATCAAGAGTTGATGTGTTTTTACACCTGTGTGCTATGACACTCATCATCATACAAAATGTTGGCTTAATTTTGTTCTGAGCCATAAAACCTAATAATAGCTCATGTTTATTTCTGTAATCGTATCACATCTTTGCAATCCAATTTGAATCTAGTATGCAGCAAGGGGATTGACATTCCAGAGAATTGTAAACTTATTTACACGGCAAGGAATTTATTTATGCTATAACGTAGGTTAAATGGATCTGAGATTATATGGGATTGAAATGGTTATGATTGCAGGGAGATATAAATTCATAATTTATGAAGAGATTGTGATTTTTTGTTGAGGGGTGAGATAAAGTCTGAGCTGATAGATTTGAATTGAGATGTGATGGAATGAAAAGAGGAGAGAAAGGGAATGTGGTTTGAAGTCGATGAAATATTGAGTGGACGATCAAGGAGGAAAAGTTTTTGTCGATTCTTGGTAAATTTTTGAACAGAGTTTCTCGCAGAGAGTGAAAAAGCGGACAAAATCAAAGAGTGACGAGGTAAAATTGACAAAAGAAATGGGAAAACGGTGTACATAATGGATGAGGAGTTTATTCCACCACCAAGTCTATCTGACCTGAGAGTTACTTCTTCCTTCTCCCGAATTACCCGCATCAATGATTAACGAAGAGAAACAAAATTGGCCCTTTTTCATCAATTTATCGTCCGATTCCCTTGAATTGGATATTGCCGAGGGAAAGGTAAAGTGCTCAAGACGAGAGGAGCTGAACATATAGTCAATTGTCTTACACTGTCAGTCCATCTCATTCCCCACTTTCCCTTAATTTCACCTCTCCTTCACTGTCCATTCCTTCAGGAAGGAAGCTTGAGAAGAGCAGAGGATATCAAATCCATGCAAACATCTCACCTTCCTTATACTTACACTTCCAGCCAATGTCTCACTCCAACATTGGCTGGAAAAACAATGACAGATTGGACTCATTTCCTCCAGACAAAACAACTTTTTGGCCGTTTGCGATTGAATGAGTTTGCACAAAGTTCCATGGGGAAGAGGAAGGAGTGAGGGCAGAGAGTATGCATTTGGACAATGAGATTGTAATAAAATTTGTCTAATTAAATTAAAAAGCAATTGGTCGGAACAAGAGTATAACCAGAGATGGGAGTCAAATCTTGAGTGAATGTTATTTACGAGGGATATCAACATCCAACAACAGGGCATTATACTCCATTAGCCAGCCCGTTTCCCACTCCACCACTCACTCCTGTCTAATGTTTTGATTCCACTCCCATCCTTTGATGACTTAATTTATTTGCTTCCCTCCGATTGCTCTTTTGTGATGTCTGCTGAAAAATCCGGGATGGAAATCAAATGCCATGGTCCATTGGGAGTTAATTTCTCACAATTCTAATATTACGCTTTGTCCTCCTTCAATCTGTCCCTTCCTTTTTAATTCACTCCGAAACTAAGCAAGCCCACCCCAATAATTCCCCCGTCACACAACAACCAACGTTCGATTATATAGCTTGCCTTGCCACACTTTGTATATTCCATATAGATACAGTTTATAATAGGAATAAGCATTCTCACATCAACTGAATCAACTGGTAACATAATTGGTGTGTGGCTCTACTACTGAAAAAGATGCAGGATTGATCATAATGTTCCCCGTCCTTTCATTATCTGATTCACTTGACTTGATCATTTTGTAGGAGACCTCCCCAGTAGTTGTATTGTATGGTGCTAAAACGAGATCTGATCAGTTAATCCCATGTGTCGCCTGTCAAAATACAATTTCTCTATTTGAGAGATTAAATAGTTCTTTATCTGTGAAAGTACATGTCTTTATTTTAATCACTGCTAACTAAACCATGCCTGCTTTCTTTCTAATAAATACCTAAATAGCATGAATAATATAAATATTTTGCATTTCAAGAAAGATTAAATGAGACAATTAATGATTTGAGATTTGAGTATATATAAAATTGCAAACAAATAATATGCATTTTATTTGTTTACACAACAAACTACTTACAAACTGGGACACTGTGGACTTGAGAGTGATTATTTACTGACTTGCAACTTATTTACTTGACTTTGGGCACAGATGTGTAAAGAGGGGTCAATAGGATCGTGTGAATCGACTTGCAAAAGCAAACATAAGGTATCATCATTGTCTGTGTTCATTGTATAGTTGGATGGCCCAATTAATCGAATTATTTATTCCCTCCTCAGTCATCCACATGTTCCAGTTATTACCCAGTTCAGTGACGTATAATGGCTTTAAACTAACAAGACTATTATTCTCATCAACTGTAAAAGTGCCTTGTCAAATATAATGGGATAGAATACAAAGGGGAGTGAGTGATGTATGAGAGGAGGACAATATATGCTGAAGAGTGAAAGTTGTTGTGTATTGGTATGTGTCTGAAATTGATAAATGGGGAAAGATCGGGATCAGAAGCATTTGATAAATGCGGTGGCGTCTGAGGGTAAAGAGGCTTAAGATGAAGATGTTGAGGTGGATGATGAGATGATGGAAAGTGCGTTCTTTCTCAAGATTTTCGATATTTATTAGACGATGGGATGGAAAGGAGAGAACAACTTCAGCCCCATATAAAATAATAAGGATATATCGTTATTATTAGATTACTTGTCTTTAGCCCAAGATTAGAGGAACCAAGAAAATATTTAGAGAGACATGGTGAAAATTACCTTGGCTTGTTGTAAAGTAAAGGCACATTGAGGAGTCATCGATTATAAACCATCTTCCGCTTTTACTTCATTAAATTTCATTTTAATTAACTTTGTCCTCCAAAGTGTTTCAAATTCATCTCCCTCTTTCTCTCTCCTGGATGGCTTTTAACTAAACAAGTTTGATCAGGAGCAGTTCATTCATCTTTCTCCCTATTATATTATTATTAGTTAGTGGAGAGGAGAGAGAAAACAAATGTTGGTGGTTCATCTCTCAAAGCCATGCATCACGCGGCCGCATACGATCTCAATTGTACGTGTAGCCAACTTATTTAGTTGAGACAATAATGTTCATTTGGGGTTCCTAACTTTCTAACTCTTACTACCAGTTAGTTTAGTTAGCAGGAGAAGTATGTAATGCATAAATAATGCCCTCGTTAAACGTCTGTTTTGGGGTTCAGCTTCTTAATTTCATTATTTTCCTTTCAATTCTCCATATATCTTGATCAAGTCATCGATTTTGCGCTTGATTCACCAAGCCATCATTAAAAGCTCTTCTATCTAACACCCGGATATGTACAAAATATATATAGATAATTTAAACTACCTGTATGTATATATATGTATGTGTTTACCCCAGCTTTCAATTTAATTTTACCCCAGATAAGAGATTTAACTTGAGACGTTTTATTAAACTCTACTTTCTCATGATCGTGCACTTAGTCTTTTGTTGAATGAACTATAAAACTCTTTTTCACTTGGCCCAATCAAAACTCAGTTTAGTTAGAAAATACAGCAGAATGAATATAAGTTGGCCCAAAATAATATTGCATGTTATCGTAATGTAGTTTAGGGTTCATGTCTGTTGAAACTCATATTTATTTAGTCACGTTATTTTTAGAGGTAATAATAGACTGTCGATATGTTATTGCTGGTTTTATATAATATTTGTTTGGAAACGAGTTTTTCCTTCCCATAAGAGGTGGTTTGCAATACACTTAAATTTACACCTAAAAGGTTTTCTCTTTTCATGTGAAATACTTGCAATACAAATAAAAAAAAAATAACTACCACGCATTTCCCGACTATCAATGATTTACTAAAATACATAATTGTAATTTGATATTTTCAAATAGTAAAAGTTGACAATAAAAGTACTGTTATATATTCATCAATATTTTAGTATATAAGCACACAATTTTTCTTGAAATTGAGTTTATTTGCTTCCGTTTGTATGAAAACAATCAACATATTATGTTGTCTTGAGAATCAATTGGAGGAAATGAGGTTGCATCACTTTACTTGTTAGTTGTTGGATGCTGTTGTAAAAAATATATATAAATTCGGAAGCCGTCAAGCGATAAAGTCTGATTTCGATATTTTTATTGTTATGTGGCCAGCGTCCATAGCGGATTAATGGCTCCCCAAAGGAAACAAAGAAAAGAGCAAAAACAATAAAAGCAAATGAAAACCTCGAAAGACGTTAGTCTATTGAGCCAATTTAATAGAGGCAGCGTAAATCATTGCTGGCCAGCAGTTGTACTTTGCTCAACTTTCAGCCAAACAAACGGAAAGAACATTCATAAAATTACTTTCAAACATATCCATCAACAAAATTATTTACCAAGTATAGCACTACAATAAGAGAACTACCTTTTATACAATCTCCCAAATTCATTCATTTTCCTCGACCATGTTCTTCAAATTTAAAGGGAAATTTTAATAGGATTTTGTATAATAAATAGGAGACATAATTGAGAGCATTTTGAATACATTATAAGTATATACATACATAGTTTTGTCAATTTGAGTTGAGTGTCATCCATAGTAATAGACACGGCTGGAAAAGCCGACAGCTTGGCTCCAGGTACAACAACGTATCCTTCTTAACCCCGAATTTCCGGTAGCCATTCTCTTAAAATGCTTGGTTGGTGGTGTAATTGAACATACACTTTCTTCCCAACTCCACAACTCCATCCCCAAACTAAATGGCTCAAAACTGAAGCCCGTGACAAGCTTTTAACTTGAGCGTACATAAATAAATAGATTTACAATACAAAATGCAATATAAAATTTAAATGAAAATATGAGAGTTAATAGACATTTTATATAAATAAATTAGCATTCAACAATTTCTAATTTGGCAAAATAATTAAATTGACGATGGGTTAGCCTTGAAATGCTTAAAAAAAGTAATCTCATTACATAATGAAATATTTTTTGCACTTGGGTCCCTTTTTAATGAATAAGAGCAAGGAAACATGATATAAAATACTTGCATTGTTTAGAGCATGTAATTATGTAATAATTCGTGCAATATTTGTAAGGAATGACTCGATCTTCTCGTAATTTTGTGGTTTTGATTTCCCACAAGTTTTGCTAACTGATCATTGTCTCTCTCAGACCAATCAACAAAGTCTTTTAGTTGAATGCCATTTCAGATAATTGAATTTTCCAAATGTTTATTACTCTGCTGGCTGGGTTACACAATTTTGTACATTACTTTTATTCCATACTTTATTTTATGTGCTTGATGTAATTTTGAGATGTGAAATTATTTACCAGTCTCAGATTGATACGAAACAATTTTGTTAAACTGGAATAAAAGTTGGGACTGGGAACAATTTATGCAATGTAGGTGATGCTCGTTGAACCATTGAAATAATAATAATGAAAAACATGAAATAATCTCATGAAATGGCAGTCGGTAATATAATTTCTAATTTGGAATATTAAACCATAATAATGCGTGGTAAATGCCCATGGTAAAAAATACAATTGCCATTAGCTTGGAGGGTACATTCACTGGTATGATGATTATATGCTGTACTTCACTTTAAATTTTCATACAGATTTCATAAAGGGAAAACTTTTAACTCGTTTTTAGCCCGACAAAAGGCTTATATTTATATCTGTCTCTCTTTCTGTGACATAAATTGGCAAAAATGGCTATACCAATTAAACTATTGAAATATTGTTTTATTCATTGGACAACTTTCACAAATATTTTTTTATTTATTTAAATTGATTGTATAAAACCAAATGGTGTTACAGAGACTTTTTGTTAAAGTAATTAATATACGGATCAAGAAAAGAGATTTTTTGATCTAAAGTTTGATCGCTTACAATTTTTTATAACATCAGAACATGCTTGAGAATATGAGACTAGATTTGGATAAAACAAGCCTTAGGTCGAGCTACATTAATCTACAATGTATTGTGGGTTTTTTGTCTGTTATTGTAATGGAATAGCAGAGCTGGATGTGACTGGCTGACAAAACAATTACATCAGTTCAAAGGACAATAAAAAGACAGATGGGTAAAAATGGCTGGGTTGGGATGGAGTAGATAATATCAAATGATATTAAAAAGATGATGAGTTTAAGCTAAATTATAGGTTTTGAGTGGTCATGATCTGTGCATTACTCTAAACTCATCATTTATAATGTCATTTCCATCATACATAACCACTCCTGTGACCACAATCCATTCCAACAAAAGCCCTTTTTCCATCCCAAGGACATTGGTAAATGCTTGTCAATTATTTTACAAAATTTGTCTCCAATGAAATTGTTGATATTTATTCGCCTATTACAATGAAGAATTAATTAACTCTTGCGGAACTACCAAAACGATTGTTGAATTGCTGGTCTCATAATATTGTTGCGTATTTGGTTGCATAGTTGTTGGATACAATATTGCATGCTGTGGTTTTATGTGACTGCTAATACGGGGCCGCGTTGTTGTGTAATAAATGATGTGGTTTCCCATGAATCACTGATGTAAAGAGGTGGATAAAATGAAGAGCAAACTTGGCCATGTTCTCATATCAAGAGCAATTAATATGTGCTAAATGCGAGGGCTATAGTCTATCTAATTCTATGAGAGTTTAAGGGAATGTTTATAGTCTCTTTATGTTTTGGTTTGAAGGAGTTGATTAGAAGCGATTAGTTGAGCACTTTAATTTGAAAGAAGATAATGAGGGGGTGAATTGGTTTGTTTGAGAGCGTGTGTGATTTCCTACTTTTTGTTGTCCCATGGGAGGGCGGCTGGAGTTGGATTGGAGGACTGTTGGGGAAAAGAGGCGAGGCCTAATCCTCTCCACTCCTAAACGCTCCACAAACAACAAACAGGATCATCATCAATATCACTCTGCCACCGACTTCATTTCTTTGTGACCAATGTAAAGAGTAGCAGCACCCAAATCAAATCCACTCCACGCAACGCTTATCCACAACCAGAACAAGACCTAACAAGTTAATAGGGTCGCTTCCAGAAGACTTCGCACCCAGTCTATCTCCGGACTCTTGCCCCGTCACACTTCTCTTCCGGTCACTACCTAATCGGTCCATGTGACAGACGAAAACATACAGTTGCTTGCATTTCACTCAGTGGTCAAGTGAATACTTTCCCTTTCTACATAGTGTTTTCTTTTTTTGTGGTCAAGTATTTTGGCACAATAGTGATTTGTGGTTGACTGAAACTAATGTGTGGGATGAGTGAAGAAGCGACCAGTGCTACGGAAATGGAAGTAGGGATGGAGATAAATTGTAACAATTCGGGGAAATCTGCTCTCAATTTCTCAATCTCACGCCTCCTTAGTGCTGGAGCAGAGCAGAGGAGAAAGCAGCAGGAGAAAGGGAGACAAAGTAATGGGAAAAATAATAACAACAACGTGGTCAAAACACACAAACACACAATCCATCACAGAGCTGGACCTCACCAAGAGGCTTCGGAGGTGAGCAAACACGTGACGACAAGGCATGGGGATGACGAAGAAGTCCAGGCAGAGTCCGATTGTTCAGATGAGACTGATAAGCACAATAACATTGCTGGTGACTCCGATTCTGATGAGATCGAGATGGATGATGCTGAAGAAAGGGGGTCAAAGGACAAGGGGAGGTCAGATACCCCCCAGAGCAGAGGGGACTCTGACAACAGAAGCAGTCCAGAGTCTCAACACGGTCAAAGCAACTACCACCATCATCTGAGCCAACTGCAGGAGTCTCATCTGGCCTCTTCTGCATCTTACAATCCATCCACAATGGAAGGTCTCACCAGCATGAATCCATTTCCCATGCTCGGATACTCCTCCATATTCCTCCCAAATTTCCCCTGTCCCCTCACCTCATCCCCAAATCACGTCATCAGAGTTCCTGCACACCGCCCAATGTCTAATTTTCAACTATTTGGACAATCTGGACTTGGTCAACACAACCCCCTGGATATGAACTCATCCCCTTTGTTTAGCACCTTTGACCCCAGAAGCTCCCTTCTCCTAAAGGATAGACTTAATGGTGAGAATCGCTTTCAAACAATTGCTTATTTAGCTTACATAATTGATACATATGAATGTATGAATCATGAGCATGGAGGCAAACTGATACTTGGGAGCAATAGAATTTTCTCTCTCTTTCTCTGGATAAATTCTAACCAGTCAATAATTTATTAAAGTTTGATTTGATGTAAGTAGAAGTGACATTTTATTAGAGCCGTCAAAATTTATTTCCATAAAATGCTACAAATTTAAATGACGAAGAGGAATATAAAAAAATATTTGAGACCCTACATAGTAATGTATTAGGAATAGTTTTAGGAAAACAATAAAATTGTACATACATATGCCTCTGTAGCATTGTATACTGTATTTAGTTAACTGTGCATCAACTAAATTATTCATGATCCCAAGAGCTTTTGACGATACTTAAATAGGAATCAATCGTTTCTCGGTCTTTGGGGAATTTATTCTATCCTTCCATCTAATTTTGTGTCATTTGTCATATTTTGTCATGTGAAGTGTCTCCCCCGAGCATGTAAAAACCCGTTTTTTCTTGAGTCAACTTTTGCTAAAACTTGCTACCACGCCCACCCAAAGCTTAATGATCTACTTAATCCAGATAACAGCATATACTTATGTTATATATATATTGATGGTTATCTAATTGTACGCAATGATTGGATAAATTGCAGCCTCGCTTGCCTTCACACGAAGAATAGGACATCCTTATCAAAACCGAACCCCACCAAAGAGAAAGAAGCCCCGAACATCTTTCACCAGACTTCAGATTGCAGAGCTAGAAAAACGGTTTCACAAGCAAAAGTATTTGGCATCCGCAGAACGTGCATCATTAGCCAAAGCCCTAAAGATGACTGATGCTCAAGTCAAAACTTGGTTTCAAAATCGCCGTACAAAGTGGAGGTAAACAATTTGTTTTGTTTTCAACATATATATCGGTTAATTACAATATGCATAGAGCTCATCCACCAAAAATAAAATTAATGGTTTGTTGTTGATCATTGGAATATTTGTAAATTGAACTAATAAGAAATGAATGTGTGGAAGATGAACTATATAAAACAATCTTAGAAGGAAAAAGGCTGGATGGCGACACATCGATCCTCTGGCTTGAATGACACGAAAAGACCATTAGAGCAACTAATTACGATGAACCTCTGCCCAAGAAGTCATATTAGTCAGTTATTGAGCTATTGCCGTGTCTCACATTTTTAGCGTATCATCACTTCATAATCTGGGAGTGAGTGAGTCTGGTTAAAAAAGTCTCCTCACTTTAACCACATTCTCAAGCAATGTATCATTTTACACCTTTTACTTTTATCCTGCCCTTATCTCAACTCTTTCCTATTTAAACATAATTTCCATTTAAGATTCTCTAATAACTTCCATCTCTGAGTCGTCTCTCCTTTTTCTTGGCTCCATCATCCCACTCACACTTATCAGTCAATTTAACGCACTTAAATCAGCCATTGATCACTAAACTCTCTTGTTCTACAAACAAATAAATAAATCCTCCACGCATTCATTTCCCTTTTCTTTCTCTTTGTTATTGAATGTAAAAATTATAGGGAAATATTTTCCCTTTGCCTTCTTCTTCATTTGCGGTGTCTTTTGGTGGTGGGTTAAATTGTGAATGACCATTACAACCCTTTGTTTAAAGGGAAAGAGAGATGAGTAAATTGCTATTATTAACTGGATTATCTGTATCTGCATAGTGACTTTGAGTGTTGGTGGTTGCTGCAATATTGAGGTACACCAAATCCTTAAACGTCCCTCTGACTCATCCAACCATACTCATTTTATCTTTATTAGTCTTTGAGAACATGAAATAAAGCTTAAGTGGAAGAATTGTCGTCTGATAATTTTAGAGACGCGTCAGCTTCTCAAACATCACTTAACCTTAAAGAGATGTAACTCATCAAATACTTGAACCGGTCTCATTTATTTTAAAATGTGCAAAAATTTGACAGTTTTATGCATTCATTACACAGGTACTTGTGCTTAATAGTCATTTAAAAGTACCAAAACATTGTATAAAAAAGGTGTGCATTGCTTGTCAAATTTACATACAGGTATATATAAGTATATATATGTTGTTGCTATAGCAAAAGCCATAATAATTCAAATTACAAAAGGGGTTGTATTTGCAAGTAATTATAAAGAACAGAAGCAGCAATTACACCATGAGAAAACTGTAGAGAAAGACTGCAATTTGTGTTTGAAGGCTATCATGCAATTAAATACACTTTACCATATATATATATGACAAACACAAACGGTTCGAATCCGTTCGAAATTGTTTCTGTGAACGAATTATGTGCCAAAATGTTGTATATATAATATATATAAATGCAGAGATAATATGAGTTGAACTTATTCGTTCGATCATGTCACTTGTTCGTGTCGTGTCCAAAAATTTATTCAAATAGGGCTTTCATGCTTCACGATGAGAATGATGACAGTTTTGTAGTCAAGCTGCTACTAAAACAAAACGCATTACAATTCCCTGACGTATAATCACAGTAATAATAACTTGAGTAAAGTAGCTCTCCGTTTCCATTTTCTCATGCAAATGGACGCTTTGTTATTTAAAAAGAAAAGCAAGTGGTCTAACAAGAAAACTAGAAAAAAACACGGATATTCAACGTTTAGAGTTTGCTACAACTTTTCATATCATTTGTCTCATATTTATGGACATATCTAAATAGACTCTTATGCAATAAAATATAATAGCTTGGAAGTGGGTGATCATGGCACTCCATATTAAATAGTTCATATAACTAAAACATTTTGGCTATTTTATAATATTTATCTGTGCAGCTAAAAATATTTCAATTATAAAAGTGGAATATAAATTTAGCTAACTTTAAAAATTAATACTAACTAGTTTTTTTAAAATTTATTTTAGACGTCAGACGGCTGAAGAGCGAGAGGCCGAGAGACAGGCGGCGTCCAGATTGATGATATCTCTTCAAGCGGAGGCGATGACGAAGGGCGTATTTCCAAGTGACGGGGGACAAGGTGGTGGACGAACCCCTTGGGGAACTCCAACGGGGCCTCAGTTGTCCGTGGGTCAAGTGGCAGAGTCTCAGCTTTCACCAAACAGAAGTTCTCCTGAAGTCAAGTATCTGCAGATCACGTGCTGATTTAAAGGGATGTCCAAAACACGCGTGTTCATCCACCGCTTATTTTACAACTTAGCTTTACATTTTAGTATTTTTGAAGCGTTTTCCACCACCCATTGATTGTTTTGCCTTGCATATTAACATGATGAACTACTACTATTGCAAAGTCCCCTGATCAGTGTCAATGGTTGGGATTCGATCTTACGCAATTATTAAGTATTATTAAAGCATATATTTAATATCTAGGATGAATATTTAATTAAAATATTTAAACTATTTATTAGTGTAGTTAAATGTTTGCTTCGAAATATTCTTTGTAGCTTAATTGCTTGTATACAATTTACTTGAATATATTATCAATCATAAAGAATAAATTGATCTCGACAAGAATTTTTGGCGTCTTTCTTGAATTCATACTAAACCGAATCACTAGTTAAAAAACTATGCATTCATTTTTCAAAACGATGTACTAGAAAATAGCGCATTTTTTATATTTTAGGGAATGTCCAAAAAATAACATCACATGTCACGTTTTTTGGTTACGTTGATCACGATTTTAACCACTTGAATCATGATGAGGGTTGTTGCATGTTTGGGAAAATTGGGATTAGCAACCCAATCAAAAAATATTTTCATTTGCATATATTTCGTCTGCATGAAACATATTTCCATAATCCACATCAAATTATCATATAAAAATTTGATAATCAACAATTTTTATGCTCAAAGTGAAAACGACAAATAATTTTTATGAGGAAAGAATACTTAAAATTAATGACTATTATACATTTGACGTAAGTGAGATTTGTTGGATGAAATAATAACGCGAACTTAATTACTCACACATAGCTCACTTGATAGACCCAATAAAGGAGATGGGCAATAAAACACAAGTCTCAAGTGGAATCTCTCAACTACAAAGACAAGGGGTGTGTTATTATTACATTTGTTTGATCGGTTAAAACTGTTGTTGGGGTGGATTATGTAATATACATAAGCAAGGGCCATGATATTTTAATTTGATGGTTCTGCTATGGCGTGCAGGCAAACCAATTATGAACATGCATCAAGAGAAACATAATTTCTACCACTCGCAGATGATATAAACGAATATTCATAGGCCTCAACATTGTACCCACCCATAAAATTGGCTCGTAGTAATTTCCCCAAATTTTGCAATATATTTGCATTCATTAGTGCACATTTTATTTCTCTTAAATATATCAAGTCTTTAACTCATAATTGTCTTGCCATTTATCATTTGTAATGAGTGAATGAGTCATTTAAAGTTGAGCTGAAAATGAGCAAAAATAAGCAAGTTCTAAGCTTTTGAGCGAGTTTATTTTAAGGGAGGGCTGAAAAAAATGATGATGATAGACTCGTAAAATGGATTGGATGTCGGAGTGTTGTTTCTCTTTGTTTTATGCCATTCATGTAATAATGTGCTTGAGGATTTATACTGGTGTCATATGAGCAATTTACAATTCCATCTGCAGAAGGGTGAGCCCTCCAATCCTTTCTGTGGCGCACAAAGGATAAGGGTGTGAAGTCAAGAGTGAGTCAATTAAGTCCAATAAAAGCGGAATAAGCAAAAGACAAATGCCCGCTTGAGACGTAATTCAATAATAAAGACGTATAAAAACAGACTTCATTTTTTATTTTCTTGTGAAAAATTACGCTTTATTTCTTCATTTTATTGTAACCTTTATGTTTCCACCTTTTCCGGTTCATTTTCTCTACTTTAATCCACCAAATAAAGAAAAGAGCCTAATATTGCTTTAAAGTATATATGAACATGCATTCAATTACATTTGGAGTTCAAATCCCAATCCCAAAGCTTTTTTTTTGTAAACATCGGCAACTGCGTGATATTAGCTTTACTTTACCAGGAGTCAACATTTTTGTGATAAATATAGTATGTAGGTAAGAAATACTGATTATTATAGCTCAAGGTAACTGATGACTACGAGAAAGATGTTAACGTTGGTTGTAATAAAACGATGATAATGTTGAGCGATTAAATACGCATTAGATTTGAATCATATTTATCACTACTCCATGTCAGAGGAAAGAGTTAAATTAGAAATATGTACACATTACAATATTATATCGTTTGTTTGTTTTCGTTTTTGAGAGTGATAATATACTAGAACTGGGTAAACTGATCATTTATGTAGACGCCACTTTGCACCTCACTTCATACTTACTTAGATCTAGTGGCAGGAAACGATTATTTACAAAGAAATGATGACATTGTTAACTATCAAGGTATTTTTGATGATGGAGAGAGAGAAACGAGGCCTTTCTTTATCCTTCGCAACCATACATCATAATTATATACGAAAAACAAACAACAGTGCTCAAAAACTTTGTTAACTCTGTATCCTTATTATATATACCACTTGACATGGCTTTTGTTCAGCAGTTTCATTAAGTAAACATTCGTTCGCAATTCAAACCGCATTAAGAAAAGAGTGAAGGGGTAACAAATAAATATGTATCACAACTACTAACGATCATAATGACGGCTCTAATGGTCGTCGTTAAAATAACTGCTGAGACTTCGATCTTCTAAATTACACCTTGCTTTATAGCTTAGTCCGACAAAAGGAGATAATTCACTTGTGAAAAGAATCAAATTTCCGATTGTCATTTTATGTTCAAGTAAACTGTATCGTGACAATTTTAAGTATCTATCCACATGATATTTTCTCTTTTCAAGTACGACAAACGTTTTTGTTATAAAATAACTTTAATTTCTAGTTTAATCTGATAACATTTGTAATAACATTTTTAAATTGATGCCAATAGTTACTTTTTGGCTTTTGTGCGGATTTTTTTAAGCATGGAAACTTTTGAATGGAAGGGTCCTCAAAGGCATGAGACCCTTAAATTATTATATTGAATGGACTGAAAACAATAAGTGAGGTCGTTGTTGTAAACAAACTTTGGTAGTAGTAAATATTGCCACCTACGGACTTGTAATTGAGAAATGTGCCGCAAAGTTTCATTGATAGATTTTACTGCCGAAATTGGGGGTTCTTGTTAAAATCGGCATTATTTCTCGCATTGTGGATAATCTGGCAGTAATCTTGACAAATAATGGTGGGTTGTCTCCACAGGAAGGAGCTAGCTCCAGTTCTGTCTGCGGTCTTTAAATATACCTGCCCAGCATATAACATTTTGCAACCATCAGCGGTTATGTTACATCCATTAATCTTTATTTTACACAATTACTACTCCCACAACAGCAGTATCAAACAACCACTCAAACACATTGAATGGCCTCCTCAAGTCCATTCACAGAAACAAGTAATTTAATCTCATCGTCGGCTACTTCAACCGAGGGGACTCTCTATATAATAGACGCGACGAGAGAACTTTGGCCAGCAATTTACTTTATTTCACTCTGCTATCAAAATAAGTTGACTGAACTATACAGATCCATATAATTAGCCAGAATGTCTCCTTTTTGACCACATTGCTTTTGCTTTGTCTCAAACAAATTATAAATGATTTCTTGAGACTGCTGACTTTTAATCATTGCAATATTCTTATTCACTAAATTGACGTGAAGCTTATTTGTAATTTTTGAGCTAATAAATACCAAAATTGAAAGGGATAAAACAAAGATGAAAAATTTAAGCTTTAAAAGATTTACATAATGGAAGGAAGGTGAGGAAAAGAAGAATAAATGTATTTCTATATATATTTTTTGAGCTTGTCCCATTGACAAAACTGGAGAGAGTTTGAACAATGGTTTGAAGGATGTAATTATTGTGGAATATGAGCAGACGAAACGGCCCAATCTCATCACGTAAGTTATGACTTGATCCTGTGGAAAGGTCAGTCAGTCGCTGAATCCTGGTTTCCTCTCTTTCTCTACTAAGCTTTCCTTTTTCAGTTGGAAGATGTGCAGCAATAATACATGTAATTAGGGACAAAATGCCCCTTTATATTGTCTCTTTTCAACAAATTACCTTCCCAGAAAACGAAAATCGTTTATTGCAACGGATCACGCTACTTTAGCATTTCTAAATATATTTATTTTAGAGGCGACTTTTTACTTGTAATGGGGGTGGATGGTATAAGTATATAATAATTGGCATATGTCGTCGCTTATATAAATTTTCTCAGTATCATTATAAAATCACTTCTTTTTATTGTAACTTTCAATAGACATTTAAATTTAATTTGTTGGTTATGCATTTTCATAGGAAAAACACTTGAAAAGTTCTTTAGACTATTCTTTCAGTAGAGATTATGTATGTAGGGAAAATCTGAGACAAAGTGGTTGAAACTTTTTGGAAGTGAAAGCTACAAAAAGGGAAAGTAATGAAGAGCGAAGGGCGAAGAAGAGTTGGAAGAAAGAGCTCTGGACCACTGAGCCCCAAAAATAAATTGTGCAGCTGAAAATCTCAAATGAATACAAGCGTTTCAATTAGAGTTAAGTATCCCAGTAAATTTTTAATTAGACTTGCCCTTTCCATTTTGCTCCCTCCAGTCAATTATTGTTTTATATAAATATACATACCTTTTATCCTCTTAGGTGAGCGTTTATAAGAAAGAGACATTTTCCACTCGTCTGTCTGCATTTTGTGTGCATTTACAGAAATTATGTCAACTAATTGAATACAAACGGTGTTCAAATGCAATTAGAGTCTAACTTTGAAAGACGTTTTGTACTTAAAGCTTGAAATTGATAAAGAGTAAGTTTTATTCGCTGCATTTGTTGGAATTATTAAGTTTCAGTTAATTTGAGACATCCAATTACTAAGAATTAGATGAATTAGCTCAAAGTTTGTTGTTGCAAAGTTGTCAGTGCAATTGCAGCACAAATTAAGCATCCTTTCCAGAAGCATAAAGTGACAATAAAAACCACTTTCAATAGACGAGTGGATGGATGAAAAATTAATTATGGTGGGTAGAGTAATTACATGACATTTTTATAACTCGTGTGGGGAGGCCGGCAAAGTAAATTTGAGCTGTTAAATTAAGGGAAGCGAATAAATAGACTAATTGCAAACATATTGTCAACTATTTTGCCTACATATCGTGTTCCACGTAGTTTAAGCTCAGCTTGATGCTGTCGTAAACTTTGATGGGGACTTTCTAATAGTCTATTAACGTAAAGACATGGATACTTGTGAGTTTACGGACATTTTATGTCCATCAATTAAGGATTATTTTATGGACCTCCATTTCATATCCTCTCCGTCTATTTGTCAATTTCATGCAATCATCCCAAAAAATACTTAAATGGATGTCATTCGGTCTCTTATTTTTTATACACATTAATTGTTCTGATATCTTGAAATAACTGTAGGAATTGTGGAGTACAAAATTAGGCAAGCAAAAGCAACAACTCAAGCGTCTCACTTTGGAGAGGTACGAGCAACGGTTTTCAAGTCACAGCTTGCCCCAGTTCCACTAAAAGATGAAATATGCAATATGTAGTGATAAAAATAAAGACAAGGCTCAATTAAATTTTACTTTCACTCTTATAAAGAACGTTGCAAAATATTGGACTGTAATTTCATAACAACAATGCAAAATTTTGTAAGAAAAGCGTTTGTTTTGGGAGTTTGTTAGTGAACAAAGCCACGCTCCCTGTTTCCCAAACAATGGAAGCCACTCGCCAAGTTTGTGATCCAAGTTGTTAGATGGGAGCGAGGGCTCCATTTTCAAAACTGGAACGAACTGTACCTTTCGAACCCTTTCCTCATATTTTCAAAAAAAAACCACAGCCAAGGCTCTCACTTTTACTGGGACTTGAGACAGGCAACCTTTTTCTCATTTATTTTTTTTTTTGTAAATCAAAATTTAACCTGAGTTATACTAACATGCTACTAGATGTAGAATGCGTTCAACTTTTAAATTTTATATTCTTTGATGTTTAAAATTTGGTAGACAACAAATTTGTCGGGTTATATTTGATACTTTGTTCACTAAAAATTGATACTGATTGTTAAAGGAATAAATATATTATAGGGTTCTTATTTATTATGCGTCAAATATCGTAAGATTAGCTTTCTCTTCTACTATTACAGTTGTCAGTTGTTGGTTAGATAATAGGTTAATAACATTTTATTAGTAAATATTATTAGCATATATACATGTCAATGATGTAAGTGGATTATATTATTTATATTATATTCGTATGGACGTGGTGAAACTAGAGATATTCGGTTACAGTGAATTGAATATATTTAAATCAAATTTGGATCAAATGACGTTAAATGGTTGAATACATAATATATGTATATTGTATTCTTGTGATAAAAAATAACTTTCTTTGAAAATGACGCTATTTTAAATGCGTAGGTGGACTCTACGCAAATTTTAATTCTGTTATTTTTGTTCTTTCACTTTCCAGTGATGATCGATTGTTAAGAGCAATCGATCATGGTCGCATAATTTATTTGAGTATATACCTAGGAGTAGTAAAACGTGGGTAGGAGAATAAATAATGAGGGAAAGTTAATTGGACAGGAAATTGCATAATAGGAATAATTTTGGTGGTGGTTAAGTAAAGTAGGGGAAGTAACAAGGAGAGATTATTTGTTTGGGTAATGAACAAGAGGAAGAGCTAAGTATGCTCAAAGTAGGCGGCAGAGAAAGTTGCTGATGAAGGAGAGAAAGCAAGGAAAGGCCCGAGTGGTGAAACTCAATCTGGATTTTTAATGAGTCTTACTCTTAAACTCATTACCCATAAAAATCGTAATCATTATCCCTCGTCTTTCCAAATGAGGAGTAGGCAGTGCGGTGCGGTGCGTAGGTCAGTCGTATTAAGAATGTTTCAGGGAACTTGGAGATCGATCCCGCAGAATGGCCCTCATTACTTTCCCTCGCCCAAAATAACACATAAGTACATACACCTTCACTTATCTTATACAATCCCACCAGCCAAATAATGACAATACCTACAATTTAAGCTGGTGAAAGTTATCTCATAAGTAATCATGTAAACTGAGTGACCAACAGACACATCCCACTCCTTCTTACAGATAATGGGATTTAAATAGCTTTGTTTGCAAATGGTCATTCCTTGATATTATTTTCCCCTTGTTTTTCCACATTATTTTCACCTCAAAAATTGAAAAATATATATTCCCTGAAAATATTGTTATAATTTGATCCGATTGTTGTCGTCGTAAAATGATGATTATATAAAAGTTTATGGCTTTAGGTTGGCATCAATTAACCATCTCAATAATTGAGTTATTAATTAAATTACTTATCACTCAAATGACCATTCAGCAAGAATACTGGTTTGGTTTGTTATTTTTTGTGAAGATGTTATTATATCGTAGAATAGTTATTATTATTACCAATTCAAAGAGCGTTGTTGTTGCTTGAGTGAATTATCGGCGTATTAGTATTCGACCAAAAAAGTCCAACTTGTTTAAAGGCATGTAAGCCCATATGCATAATGTGAGCATTTTGTAAAACTTCGAGGCAATGAACATTCAGGAGAGGTGAGGGAGGTGATCTATCATAATGTATTATAATGTCAGTTTCGTCATGCCTGTTTTTCATTTTATACTCATCTTAATTTGACACTTACCTGCCGGCAAATATTATTTATTCTATAAGAAACAAAACCCAAGTTTTAAATATTATTGTAAACTAATCAATTTTTTGAAATTGTTGAAGCATATATCTATTTCTCATATATCTATCTATCTATCTATCTATCAATATTAAAGGAAACTAATTTAGAGAAGACACTTTGTTTACCATGTATTATTTAAGATGGACTATTGGTCAAAATGCAAAATAGTTTGATAAATAAATTTGTCTTCTTCTTGGGAGATCCTATACAAGTCAAATGGGTTGAATTAGTAGCTTGGTCATAAATTTTCGTTGGCCGCAAACAAGATGTTGGCCAGAAGTTGGTTGGTTTGAGATTCGCAACTGATGTTGTGTATTATAGCTCAGATATCTGTAGCTGGCAATTAGGCAAAGAAATAGGTGTGTCATTAACCGGAGGCTATCAATCAACAATTTCAAAATTCTACTCCTTTGATGCCTAGCTGTCAGAAATTAATGACCTCAAATAAATGACGGAGTGAGATGAGACGTTTCTGGATCAAGTTTATCGGGATTTGAGGTGATAATGGACTTCATATTACTCAGTCAGAAATCCTGGCATTATCCTAAGATTATGTTATTATCTCCCAGCAGAGACTAAAAGCCGTAATCATTCTATCTGCAAAGAGAATTAATGCTGAAGGCATCTACTATAATGATTTATCGTGAAAAGTCGTAATTTAAAACCCGATTGTGGATCTTAGCACCGCTATATGAACGGCCATTGTGGATTTGAAATCTCATCAAAAAAGGAATTTCATAATTCTACCTTTCAGGTGGGTCTAGTCCCATTCGGCATAAGTGCAGTTTTAAAGAACATTTTACACACCGACCACCTAGCTCAATTTTTATTAAAAAATTTCTTTTGTTGTCTGCTAAAAGCACGTATATGCAGAGCAATTTGCCACTTGCTACAAAATCGAGTTCACGTATTTGTCTTTATCTTGGTAATAACTCAAGTGTAATGAAAAAGCTCCAAAAGCTGTCACGTCCTTCTTCTATATACATTTGCCAAATCCCCTCCGTCACGTATTTCGCAGTGTAATAATTTGATTGCTTTTATTTCAAATCCATTCAGCCGTCCTAAATGATAATCATTATTTTGACTGAATAAATAAATATAAATAAAGAAGCCTATACGAGCCACATCATCTTTGGCCGCAAGATGTTATCGTCTTTTTATGATAGCCGCATCTTATTATTTATTATTGTCATGTACGTAAAACATTGTAATAATGGTAGCAACAACTAATTTAAAAACATATTATTTATTTATTATGTAGAGACTATAAACAATGTTGAACACTTTTTGAAAGCATCCGGAATTAATGTCTTTTCTTTTTTCCTCTCGCAGCGACAATGAACACATTAAAGGTTTATGATTGATATCAGAGCAATTATTTATTGGAAGGTAACAATGAAAGGTACAAGAGACATTGACCACAATAAATATTTCATCGTAAAAAGATGGAAAATAAAACAAGAGCGTCTTCGAAAGCTATTTTAATCTCAATCGACAGTTCAATGAACGCATGAGAATTAGATTCACTCAGTCAGCATCAAATTCAAATTAGAGTCAATGAAAAAGATTGGATAATCAGAATTCCCAGTCAAGTGGTTCCTACTTTGAACAACAGAATTGGACATGATTGATTGAACTCAGATCGGGAAGTCCTTTCTTTCCTCCCATAACATAACCTTGTTAGAGTTATTTTAATGTGTTATATGGGAAAAGATAATATTTCCAAAGTTGTCTGGCGTAAAAGTAAGTAAATGTGGACAGACCAAACTCACTCACTGATGGACATGAATTAAGAGTGAAGCAAATCAAATCGAGTCAAGGCGTGAATAAGACATCTGCTTGTGATGGTTACAGGTGCCTAATGAAATTGTTATGGACTACCTGCCCTTCGATATATTTCTATTATTGAGTGTCCGTGTTCCCTATGGCTTTTTACTCAGTAGTCATCAATTGAATTTTCAAAGTCATGGAATTAAGTCATTTGATAATTCTTCGGCCGAGCTAGTTAAAGCGTGAAATAATGTTTGTAAGCAACGGAAGAATTAATCACAGAAACTGTCTTACAACTTAAAGCAACTTGACACATTTAATTTCTTGCTCAACACAAATGTATTTATTAATACGTGTGACTTATTGGGGAACAAAAGTCACCCTTAATTATCCCGCAGTCTAATTCCAGTCTTATCTTATCCTTTTCTCATTCCTTCCTCAATTAAAACTGGGTCTTTTATAAGTACATATTGTTATCCTGCCAAGACATTTAATTCGTTTTCTTTGATTGAGTTTTAGTTTTTAAAGTAGAGCTTTTTAATCTTGTTCGAATTAGTATAAATACAATCTACATATTTTGTAACGCCTTAAATTGTCATATATATATATACATATGTATATATACAAATAAAATTTTAAAAAAAATGGGGATGATTGAACTTGCATAGGTTCTAAATTTTTATGTTGGAGATTCTTGAATCATTCTTGAAGAATGTTCACCCGATACTTTGTCTTGTAGCCTGAAACAAGGATCCCATTCTTTTGTACTGATCAACACCAAATCAGGATTCAAATTATGCATAATTTTCGTGTGCATTTTATAAATTTCAATTTGAAAGATGATGAGCATATTATTGTTGTTGTATGAATGATTTAAAAAAGGTTGCCCTGCCAAGAACGGAAACCATGAAGAAATAAATAATTTCATTTGTGAAGTTGCTAGTTACACTTTGATTTTTTGATTTGGCATGCACAGTCAACATTACAATCAAAAAGTATCAAAGAGTTCCGTCGGGTGTGTGCATATTTCTTCCCATGTCATCCCAACCCATTCCTTGTCTTAATCTCCCTTTGATTTTGTTAATTTCATGAGGTTATTGTAATTTGTCAAAGATTATTTACAAAAAAGTGGAAAAATTTGTTACAAATCCCTCATCATAAAATGAGTGAATGTTCTCTAATTGTGTAAGTTGTAATACAAATGACTCTCGATTCTTTCACAGCATTTTGTCCCACCTGCTGTTCCCTTCTTTCTATTGAATTCTTTGTGACACTTACAACTCAATTCTGGTTTTCTTATTCCATAAGAATTACTTTCATCACATTTTCATAACACCTAATAATGACAAAGTCTCAATGTCTCAAAGTCAAAGATTTTTCAATTTTCTTTCATATTTTGAATTTTAGTGTAGCAAATCGGCAAGTGTAGCAATAACCTTTTTAAATTTGCATTTCTTCTTCCTCTATTTTGACACAATTGGTTTTATTGTTTGGGTAAGTGAATTTGAGAAATGATTTTAAAAGGGTACTTACGAGGTGTACAAACGACTCATAAAATCAAGTCCTCTCAACTATATACTCTCTTTCTTTACTACCTTTTGTTTGTGAATGGGTTTATGATGACTGCCACTTGTGAGGTAACGTGGTAGCCAACTTCTTACTTGTGACACAATGAGCCATGAATCCAAAGCCAGCAATAAAACTAACAAATTTGTTTGAGTGAAACTCTTGGCTTTTGACTGTCAGTCATTAATAGATGACTTGACTCATGAAAGTTTACTTACTCAACTAACTTAATAGTTTTGAGCTTAATAAATAGTAGGAATTAGTGGAGAGAGGCAATAAAAGAGGATCGGGAGAAAATATATAATCTCTGTGTCCTCTGCTCGGATGGATTCAGACATAATTGGATGGCAAATGGTTAGCGCGATGGAGAATTACAATTAGAATTATGAGGGTGAACAATGGGATCTCATCTCATAAGAGTATTAATAAGGATCAAGAGAGTTTTAACAGGAGTAAAAAAGGAACAATGGTTGCCTGGAGGGGAATGTTTTAAAATTTGTGTGGTTTGCCTGCCGGCCCAGCTCAAATTTTCCTGTGGGTGGCGAAAATGACTTCATTTTCTTTGGATGCTGATGGTTGATGATGCTCAACTAGTTATCTTCACACAACAAAACCTTAAATCCACCTCACCGCCGCCACCTCAGCTCTCTTTCTCCATCGCCGACTCCCTTTGCCGACCGCCGCCTCCTTGCTCTCCATCCCATCATCTCACTCCATATCATATCAACATCAACATAATAAAGTCAATTGTTTCTCAAAATCACCCGCAATTACGATATATCTCTGAGGAGGATGTTTCTTAATTTCCATATCTAATCTAAAAGCCATCCCATCCCATACAAATCCAAATCAACATCTCTTTGTTTTCTAGATTTATGTCTAATTATCACCCTTGACCCATCATAAAAATATTATCATTACAAAATCCAAAAACCAGCACTCTCACGGATTAAACCCACTTTTCCCAGCAATAAAAACTCTTGTCTTAAATTGCCGATTTATCCAACTTTTTTAATGCATCTCGTATGAAACAAGAACCAATTTACTCATATTCCACTTTCTTGTAAACATGTATAAATGTGTTTCACCTTGCCTCTTTTTATCCATTTGCTTCATAACATGTATATAAAACTTGCTCATTAAAATGAATGTCTGTGGAAAATCTATTTGTTGTAAAAGCTCCTTTTATGATCGTTATGGGTATTTATTATTTTGTTCCTATTTCTGCCCCACCAACCCAAGATTTTGGGGGAGTGAGGGGAGACGCTATAATTGGTAAAGAATATGCCCACCAAGAATATGTATTATAATGATTTGAAAAGTAATTTATTTTGTTTGCTCTCAATTAAGACAATTAGAATACGAATTTGGATTTTGCATATTTCACAACCCAACGCATTAAAATTAATGGAGCGACAAACAAATGCGCGCTGTTAGTCGTTAGAGATAACGACCTTTTGTTCTTCTCTCGTGGAAAAAATGTCTAAGGTATTGATGGAATATTGAATTGTTTTGTTAGTCTTAAGTACGTGTGGGCTGGCTTCTTTCTAAGGATTGGCGAGTTCTGTGCCATTACTTTGTAGTAAAGATTTCTAGTCTACAATTTTTGCTCATGAAATAAATTATTATTGTTTTATTGCGGTGGCCGTTTTGCGTATTTTTTCATCTTAATAGCTTACATGAAAGTGGTGGTTTGGTTGTGTATAAAGAAAAGTTTACAATCAACATTTATCTTTTTGTAGTTAAGTTTTTTTGAGGGGAAATTAAAATCTTTAATTTTGTCTAATATTCATTAGCATAAAATAAATAGTAGGGTATAACAGTTGATGGGCAGTCAGTCGTGAACGATGGTTAATGGTCCAAATATATATATATATGCAATCGTGTTCTTATGTGTAAAAGGCTATAATAAAGTAATGCTTTGGGCATGTTCATTTATGTACGCCCCTTTGCAGAAACTTGAGAACGTGTCAAAGAATTTGTAATTAGCAGAAAGAGTAAATTATTTGTAGCTGATATCCCTTGGTCATGACAAATCCGTAACATGTAATGATTTAGTGCTATTTGATTGCCAAAACCAACAACGAGTGTATCCAACTATTTTCAACTGTCTCTTCATTGTTAATTGAGTTGAAAGTTGCTAACTAGAGTGTAGAGTAGAATTTAGATGCAAATTAGCAAAACTAGTATGAAATATGATAGCTCGCATACATATTAAGCACCTCGCACACACCTATCACTTATCCGCTTGTGAATTTAATTTGACTGTTATAATATGCAACGCTTAGTTACAAACTGACATAGTCGCTCTTCAACTTAAAACATTCCTTGATGCAACTTTTGAGGTACATCACACAAATGCATAGATTTTGGCAACAGATTTACTGTGCTAATTTGTACTTATGAAGTGACCATTAAACTTAATTGGTTTTTCACAGTTTTCAACAAGAAACTATTTTATGTGCCCATAAATCCATAATCTTTTTGGTATTCTTTATTAAAATTTTTATCTTAAATTGGTAAAGAGTTAAAAAGTTAACTTTTTAATTTAAAAAATCTACATCCAAAATCCTATTTATACTTACATATGTATTATGATATCCTTCAAGTGGTGGTTAAGTAATTTTCTTTCATTATGTATATTTTAATCTACATCAATGTAATAGTCGTAATGATAAATTAGCTGCAGTTCCTGTCCCTTTGTGCCACCCGTACTTTTATACATAAGTACGATTATTATTAAACAATCGGCAATTATGGTAATGACAGATCAGGTAAATAATAAAAATGAATTATTCAAAGTAATTTCAAAAAGGAAATGAGATATACACGCTTAGCAGGAGAATTATGCAACTGAAAATGTTCTTTTATATGCATACACTCCTCAGACTTTTTATCGCCGTTGGATAGATTATGGATGAGTGGTAATTGAAACACTTTAATGACTTAGTTTCAAAGGTGGAATTGAATTATCATTTATTTTCGTCCACCTAAATAATGTTTACTGTTACAAACAACAGTATGGAGTCATCTTGTCCTGTCGGTGGGATATAAATAAATAATTGCATTAAATTTGTTGCTGTGAATCATTCCGCGTCAATTTTTCAGCATTTGTTTTTCATTTTTTTAAAAAATTCTTTCATCTAACTTTGAACATGAAATCAAAGTACGTAGTTTGATTAGGTAGAACATTGCATGTGTTTAGGTAGGTTTAAAAGTTAGCATTGTTGAAGGGTCATGATGTACATGGCTTAGGCTGGACAAAAAACATGCGATTAACACGGAAACAATTGATTTGGAAGGATTTGAGGGAAACTATTAAGGAATAACAGTTTTCCTCGTTTGTGGAGTAATTCAACGATACACATTAGACATCCAATTACACTCTGCCTTTGTTTCTCTTCCACCACTTTCTCCCTTCTCAAATGTTGTTGTGGTTGATTTCCAAGCCGATGAATGGGCTTGTAATTACGTTTGCTTTATCTCAACTATTATATTTTATTTTCAGGTTGCTTTTCTCTCATTCCCAACATGAACTTCTTGTTAATAATATTTAATACGCTTTCAATACTTGTGCTTGTGATATGGGTGGGCAATTTATTTCTTTTTTTGTTCCGTCTACAGAGTGCCTAAACTAAATGGATATCAAATAACGCATCTTTTGTTCTTCTTATGGAATCACTATTATTACTCGTTACTTACTACCTCTGCCACCCGGGTTCTATTCATCTCGACAAAAATAATTGTGTTAATTATTATTAGGTAAAGGGATAGATATGAGAAAACTATCACCACACACAGACACAACCCATATCCGGAATTGCATTATACATCCCTTGATATTACATCTATTCTATTTAGGCTCAATTAGATTGGAAACAAATCCGAACAAAAAGGTGAGTAATTTAATTTCATATATTATAGCCCTTGTACATAATATATTTTTGTGGTTGGAAAACGACAGAGTAGCAAAACATTCAGGTTCAAGTTCGAAGCAGATGGAAAATACACAAAAGTTTTATCGTTCCTTGGGCTTACTTATAATTAAATTAGATTAAGCATGATGAATTATGCTAGTCTTTTTAGTTCTGATGATAAAATGTTTAAATCGTCAAATGTTCCCTTGATCAAAAGCATTTGTGTGTTGTTTTTTTTGTTAAATTGAGGAAACGGAATTTGTTTATAATTGGACGCTAAATGTTGTAAATATAAACACGTTAGAAAAAGTACTGACAACCATTAATCATTTGAAATATTTTACCAATTTGGATTATAATTTGTGAGCTGGCTTATTTATTTGGAGGAGAGTGATTAGTTTAATTTGCATGCAAGCCTGGTTTTAAGTGTTGGTTAAGTTTGTAATGAAGAGGTCTCCAATCCATTGGTTGCTCTCATTCAAAACTGATTACAAGTCCAATCGTTTCCCCTCCACCCTTTTTTGCCCTGTCCCATTATGATGTATTTTGATTATTGATGTAACATTAGTTTTTTATTGTATCCATCATCGTGTTTTCTTACTCTCTACCCTTTACTTATGAAGCCGACAAAGAAGACCGCCAATAAGGTTGCCAATGTTTTCTTTTTAAAACATCAACTATTTATCGCAGAATCGTTTCACACAATTTGGTAGCTACCTGCCTTTCCCAATCAACTCCAACTACTTTTTAAATTCTCGGTTTAAGTTTTCACATCTATGCTAATTTGTCTGCGTCGTAATAAAAAAAATGCTCAATGTGTATGTAATTCTACAATTGCTTGTGGCAGTTTACAGTTTGGCAGAGAAAGTCATTTTTTTTTCTTCTTTTAACTATTTTTTAAGCTTAGATAGAAGCTTAATTTTTATGCCTGCAAAATTTTGGACAACCCATAAGCTTGTAACATTTAAAAAAAAGCTTGGCATGTGTTCGTTATTGTTGCGTAAATCTTTTACCTGGATGAGCTTTTAAAGAAATCAATTTTCGTGCTCTTTGTATATTTATTTATATTCTTGGAATTGTATTACATCTATGTATTATATCTTGTTACATATATAATCGGCTTAAGAATGTTGCCTTCTGTTCGTTATTAGAAAGGGATTAGTTAGGTGACCCTCAAAATGACTCTTTTGAATAAGAGGGCTTCATTACAGGATTTGGGAGCAGAGAGAATTATTTAGTGAATTGAAAGGTGGTGGTGAGAGTTGGCCATTCATCTCTTGTGTGGGATATTATATTGACGTGTTGTAAAAGGTGAGGAGAGGTTGGCTGATTGGGTAACAATATGGAGCATGGAAATGCGGTAGGCCATATCGTCAGGAGGTCAAGTCATAGAAAAGCCATGTCACGGGGCATCTCTAATGGCTTTTCATCACAATGATGTTATTAACTTGCAAACAACATCTGAGTCACTTTGGAGGTTTATTAACTGACAACTGCTCATGAGGACTCAATTGTGTGAGCTGAAAGGAAGCTGGATGACTTGTGCTCACTGCCATTGTCAATTGTGTGATTTTGTTAATGCTATGCTTCAATTTGCTCTTTATAACGCTCACTGACATGTCAAGTCATTCTCCCACCGCAACTTCAACAGATTTGCTAACATTGTCTAATATAAATATATATGCCGCTAACTGGGTATAATTGCAAACTTTTTAGTCAAAAGGATATCCTATTTATGTATTGTCTAAAAAATACGACAAAGAATGATCATGTACTAATACTTGTAGACATCTCATGAGATAAAAATATACAGTATAGGCCAGATATTTTTGTTGCCACAGTCTCCTGCAGAGCCCACAATTTTGTGACTTGCTGTAACTGATGATGATGGATTTGGACAGAGACTTAACTATCAGTGAAAAACGACGGACTTCATCAATTACCATTATACTGTGAGCACTCGGTGATTTGTATCTTGTTCTTTTTTGACACTGATGACTGTGATGTGGTGTTGTAATGGGCCCAATGCGGTGTTGTTGATGATGCCTCAACTTGGTTTAAAATACAAGGTAGTCAAATTAAGAAGACTCATTTTATAGGACAAGGTAAGTAAAACAGAATTAGAAACAAAAATGTGGTTGTACATAAATGGACGCAAACCAGATTCAAAATGATTTATTGGGAAAATTAAGTCCTTCTAAAAGGGTTCTCTTCCAAAAGAGGAATTAATTGAGCTGTAACCAGTTGTGATGAGGAGTACTACTTTTATTTACTACTACTACCGAAACAAAATTATGTTGTATCCCATTTGAAACTCATATAGTTCACACCGACTCAGCATTTGAGAACAAGGGCCAGACTATGGGTACTTAATAATGATATTCACATAGGATACATGTAATCAGTGGCGATTCAAATTGGAGAAGGAACCAAGGGCTGAAGAGTGTGAACTCGGAGTCAATTAAGCTGAATTTTTCAATTGGTCTCGGATGAGCAACAAACAACCAAAGCCAAAAACTGAGACTGCTATAACAATTTTTCTCTTTTGTGACAAAGGGCTCAAAAGCTGGCCCTTTCTCTCCCATCTCACAAAAGTTATTCTCTTTTCACAAGAGTTCATAAACATAAGATCCATTGATACATAATAATAATAATAATATAGCTTTCCCCTGACACTGATGACGCTGAACAAAATTTTGCTCATTGTGTAACAAGCCGTACGTTGTAAAGAAAAACAGATGTTATTGGTTATTATAGAGACCTAGACCAAAAACCAAATTCTGTTGGGATTCTAGAACAAGACAAAATAAAATGAGTCTGACTACAAAATATATGTATTATCACAATGAAATATGACTTTTTCACGCTTTTCGGAAGCAAAAATTTACAAATTTATGGTTTCCTTTATATATATGACAGTTACATATATTCTACATGTAAAGAAGACACACACGATGAGAAAGGATACCAATCTCTAACTCTAACTTATATCATAATTACGTGATATCTGATGAACATGTTAAAAGTGACATTCACTCTCTTTCAACATGAAATAAATGGCTTCAAAAAGAGTTACATACAACAAAACAGTGCACGATTTAAGAGGCAGAAAGAATGGTCTATTTAAGATACCAATTCTTGGCGTTTCATGTGCAAACGGCTTCCATTGCTCCTTTTTGATAAGACGATTTGATGGATAGACAGATACCGTTCTTTCCCATGAATCCAAATCAGTTTAAGGAAGCGTCTATTAGAATGCATCAGCTTCTTTCATTAGCATCATTAGCAGTCAACCAATAATCTCTCTCTCTCTCTCTCTTTTCCTAGCCATGTCTGTTCTAAAACGTGACATCTCCTTTTCATAATTAACTTCATTTGTCTTTCTCTCCTGCCATGTCCACTATATACATATATAATGATGGAGAGTCTCTAAAAAATATCGTTCACATCATTGTTGTTGTTATTTATATTCCCGCATGCTATTAGGATTTATGGACTCGAGTAGTTTACATATTATATTAGGAAGGAGTGGACGGGGAAAGGAATGCTAATAATATTATCATTATTATTTGAGACTTTGAGTGTCTCACATTAGCGTCATCTTCTAAATGAAGAGATGTATGTAGTAATGTAGTGGTTTGATGTTTCACGGTGGTATTTGGTTGGAACACCTTTGGAGCAGTTAGTGCTGGAGGCTGTTGGATGGTGGTAATGGGGAACAATGTGTTATTAAATCTGTAGACAGATAAGTCTAGTTTTAGGAAATGATTAGATGGTTGATGATGAAGGATATTAATAAGAGAAATGATGAATAAAATGTATTGGCCACCCAAGCAATCGGGTCCCAGGCCACCCAAACGCATTCAAAGGACAAAAACACTAAATAGACACTAATGAGGTTGGTTGCGAGGATCCGTGGTGAAGAAATCCTCCAGCTCTCCACGATCGGCCAATGTGGTGACTTGGCTCCGCCCGTCTACCTCTGAGGCGGACCATCTGCGTAAATTGACCTGTCAAACACACTAACTCCCAGCCACCTCGCTCCCCATCCACACCAAACACATCTATTCTCACTTCACACCACGCTAACAGAATCAGAGAGATCGAAAAACCAAGTCAGTCGCCCGGTGCTAACGAAGCCTTCAGGAGAGTGTCGCAAAGCTAACGACCACGATCACAGAACGATCCTTTAAACCCCCGCTCTTGACATCTTCACTTGTCAGTACACTTCCGTTGATCAGACAGTGAGAGTGAGTGACCAACGCACACTATTACATAACGTTGCGTAACAAAGCACAAGTCATTTCCCGGAATCATAGCACCAATAAATAAAACCCACCCACGCCTTAGTGCTTTCCACAAAAAACAAAGCCCACAAATTTGTCTCGTTCCATTCCATCAGAGACTAGCATCACTGGCTGTCACTCCGTGCCGGGTACTCTTTTGAGACATTGTCAACCAAACAACTCGTTCGTTTGGAGCAAACTATTATTTTCTCTCCGTTGTTTACTTCTTTGTCTCATCAGTTGTGTGTGACTTTCATCTTTTTCATCAGTTTTTTGGTGTGTGAAAAAATCAAGAAATTGCTTCTTATCTGACAGGAAGGGAGTTGCACTTATAGTTGATTGATAAACGTGACATGACAAGTAAATAAAATAAATGTGCCCAAATTCTCATCATCATCATCAGCCATATAAAAAATTAGCAGCAACGCCTTTTAGTTTTAGTCTGTTGTTATTAATTAGTAGCAAAGAGGTGAAATTTAAGCGACTATAATCAAGCAAACAACTTTGAGATGATCTTCTCTAGGACTAAATTATAGACAACAAACTTTCAGTGATGCGAAGAGATACAATGTAATGTGACCAATCGACCACAAAATAAATACTGCGTTCGTGTTCCTTCATTATCTATATTTAATTACACAAAAGGTTAACCAAAAGAAATGGAAGAAAGTTGGGAAAATAAGTTATATGAGTGTCTCATTTTTTAAGCAAACTGTAATCGGGAAATAATCTAATAAACACGGACTACAAAGGTGGATATATAAACATAAATATTTAATTGAATTGGGAGCGAAGGGAAATCCTTAAATTTACATTTCACGTAATATAATAATATCACTTGAGTAATCAATTCCCCTCTCCAGTGGCCAACATAATAAAGTGGACAAAACAATTATTTCATGATGTTCAATTCCAACCCACTCGCCTATTAAATATTTAAAATAGCCGTCTACAAGTCCTATAACCCAATGAAAAGAGATACGTATAAACTAAAAAACAAGACTTGGTCTTCTTTAATATAATGCATTATTATGTTCTCTGGATTTTGTAGACAAAGAATTTGATACGAAATTTAATACTCAGTCGTGAGTTTCCAATTGTGGCATAATAGTCTGGAGAAGACAGGAATAAATGGATATATTTAAATGAGAGTGAAGTGAGACCACTTTTAGTTGAACTTTATTTATGCATCACAAAATCAGTTTTTGCTGTTCCAACGTGGAGAACGATTCGACGCTGGCTGTGACACTTATTGGTGGTGAGCACGGTGACAAACTCCCAGAAGAACCAATGTGTGAGGCAAAAATGGACCCTGAGACTGCCGGCAGCGAGCGTGTGGAGGCAAAGTCCCCCATCTCAACAATCAGTGACGATGGGGGCAATCTGTCCAACATCAAGGGCCCACTAACCCCCATTAGCCAGGATGACGAAATGTCATCCGATGACCTCATCAGCGTTGGAGGGAGCCCGTCCCCATCTCTCACCTCCCCTGACACAATCTCTCGGACACATACTGACGAAGGAGAAGGAGACGAGTATTTCAGACCTCTCAAGAAACTTAGGATGCTCAAGGTACGCAACATTTTTTACGTCATTAACATTCTTCACCCACACTTTATGCATGGTCTATATATCGAATTGAATAGCTTAATGAAACACTCTGCGAGCAAATTGTTTGATGACAATAGGATAAAGAGATAGTTCGTCACATGTCACACCATGTAAACTGCTGAGAGAGACAAGGCAGGTGACAAAAAGAAAGCATCACTTGCAGCAAATCTTTACAAACTTGGGCATGTGTCGAGTGCTACTTATTATTTACAATTCAATACATACATGTTTTGTTTTTTTATATATTATTATAGGTCGAATCTCCAAGTCATAGTAAATCAGGAGTGAAATCCTTTTCCATTTCCGAAATTCTAAGTCATAAACCCGCAGCAGCCGCCCCTACTAAAAATCACCACCACAGCGCAAAAGGGCGTGAGGCGAACAATGTAGTCATTCAACAAAGAATAGTTCGCCCATGGGACCCACAAAGTAAATCAAATGGCCGTAGAAACTCATCCGATTCCTCTCCATTAGATGCCCTCTTCCAAATGACATCTAAAACTTTCGAGGGTCTCAATGGTCATCATGAAAACTCAGGTACGTATAAATTAATTAATACAAACAAAAAAACAATCGACAGCCTCTCTTAATTTATTTAATGACTTAATTCAAATCCAACACTATTTTTTATCCATCCAACAACAATTAAAAAAGAGCATTTTTAGATTTATACTGAACGAGATGTTTGATGCCTATTTCTTGTAGCATAATATAAATACAGTATAGGGACTTCCTCCAGAAGATAATTACACTTGGCTTAGCATCTGCCTTTAAACAAAAGGTTATTCCGTGTACACACTGTCATTTGTTTGCTTGATCCCAAAGTGAACAAACAAAGTTTTTAAAAATCTATATCACGAATAATCTGACATGCAAACAAAGTGAAATAATTATTCAACTCAAAAAATCTCATTCATTCCTCACACAACTTTTCTTTCCAACAAATAAGTTTTATCCAATTTTAGCCACAGTTGGCTCAGTTCAATCTCTTCTTTGTTACCTTTTATGTCCAACTGTTAAATTATTATATTGATCAAGTCTTGTTAATTTGCCTGGATTTCATTTATGCAATTCATTAAACGAGTTCAGGAAAATTTTAGCACTCTGACTCGTTCGCAATTAGTATTTTGATTGGCAGCATGTAGTAGAATTTGCGTTAAGGGGAAAATACTATAAGCAGCGTGTTCTGTCATAAATAGATCGATGATCATTCTTCTTCTTGGGTTTTTAGCTTTTTCTGTCACTCTGCAATTAAACATGTGCCTCAAGGCGTTTTGTGTTGGTGTTAAAGAAAGTGAGTGGAGGAGATGTTTAGTTACTTGTACAATTTTCAACCACAAAATCAAGATTGTGCTTAAATCGATTAGCTTTTAATATACGGTTTTATTTGGACTGGTAAAATTCAATCCTTGCATATTTATATTTATAGGGAGCAAAGGTTGAGGTTGAAACTTTTTTCCAAGTGCACAAGGCAATAGCTTCTTGTTTGTCCGTAGTTTGTTCAATTGTCCATATTTTTCTTGGGGTTTTGTGTTTATGTGCATACAAATGCCTAGGTATATGTATGTCATTGGTTTTTATTGTTATTGGTTAAAATGCACATTGGTTGAGGTTTCCGAGCAAGCCACCTTCGCATTTTTCTTCTTTCACTTTCTCTCACCGAGTATTTGCGTGCAGAGGAAGAGGAAATATTTTTTCTTCTTTCACCGGACCACAGTCGATTTAACCTGGGAAAAGGTGGAGGGCAGTCTAGTTTTTCTCTGCTTGAAGACAATGGTGAATTGTTCCAACTCAATTTATCACTTCATAAAAGCTGACATACGAGGCATATCTAGATACTAAGCATTTCACAAGTTATTGTGATATTGACTTTCTTCCTCATGTCCACACTTTATAACATGGAAATTGCAGCTGTTGGTAGTCACAGCCATAATAAATTCTAATTTCATTTGTCCCTATCATGTACATCTATAATATATTATTGGATTAGCTAACGACATTTTCATGCTGAGCGTCATTCATTTGAAATATATAGTCACTACCTTACCTACCATGTATATCGCTTTCTCGCAGCTTTTTTAATAGGACCTCAACTCAACTAACCTTTTATAGAGTTGAGTGGAGAGTGTCCGGTTTTTAGACAGGCGACACTGAATAATGGGGTATTTTGTGACCTGATATTACTTACAATTACTCGTAGGCTGCATGTTTGGGGACGCACATGTATGGAATGAAGCATGCTGGTTAAATTGTCGCCATAAAGCTCGACAAATGACTACTTAGGAACGAAGCTCATTAAAGTTTTTCTGGTGAGAGGAAAATAGTTTTGATGACAGAGAATTGAAACACAGCTGGGACGAGTTAACATTTCTGGCGATTAACGTGAACATGTTGACTACCAGATATATATTTTCTTATGGGAATAAACGGACAGAGATTGGCAGATTACATCCTCTTTTTTCTGATCTCATTGCACCAAATAACCCATTCAAAAATGTCACGTCGTATTACAGCATCGCAAAGGAGTAGGAGTGGTGTCAGTGTCATGTCAATCCACTTGTTCAAAGAAATCCTATACCATCATCAAAGCGTACGTCTGACCATGTCAACAAGACTTATCTCCAGTCTCATCCGACACATTGTCTATCTATATATTCTATGTATATATATACTTTTTTTAAATTCTGGAATTTGCAGAGCATTTCTCTTCTTCAACTCTTTTCAGATGAAACAAGATGAGAGAGAAAGATTACACTGCTCCCACATTCAATTTGTTTGTGGACTATTTCTTGGTTAATGAGATGATTAAAAAAGAAGAAATTAGTCACATAAATTAAATTAGGAGTCTGTACTTTGTTAGGATAACATTGGTTTGGAATTATATTTCATTTGTGTCAAATGTGCCGACAGAAGAAGTGCTCCTTGTGAGACTAATTCATTACAAGGCACGTCATAAAGCATTTTCAGTGTGCAGGATGTCCATTTATTTTCTACATTGATCCATGTGTTCTGAATAAGGAAGAAGAGACCAAATATTTTTCCATTTAAAGCGGATTCCGTAGTTTCCTCTGCATGTGTGGAAAATAGACGATGGAGTAATAAGCCTCATATATTTTTATGAGAGAGCTGCAAAACATGAAAATGGTGCTAAGGGCCACAATAAAATGATTCTAGCGTAGAAAATAATTCTTTATGAGAAACCAGACATTAACTTGGTACATTAAATGCACAATTTATACAAAAGTTAATAATATCGCAGGTAAATTTTGAGAAATATTCAGGCAAATTGGCAATATCGTAAAAATAAATGAGGGTGAAACTTTTTAAGTATTATTTTGGGGAAAAGAATACGCAAGTTGCTTAAATATAAGCAACTATTTCATGATTTTCATGTTTATTGAGTGCCAGTCTAATGTTACCTCGGGCGAAGAATATAGAAGAATATTCTCCTCATTTTATACATATCTACATACACCTATCTCAGATCCAATTTCCTTTTATGAGACATTGTGTCATGAATGCACAATTTTCCCAAATACATGATATAACAACTCGACTGATCCCGTTACAAATAATATCAATTTGCATTTGGTTGTTGTGACGTAAAAGTGTCTCCAGTAGTTGGTTATATAGGCTTGTGTAGGAGGGAGCGTGATGTTTTGCATCCGGAATCCCACCCAAAGGCGCTTACTCCGTTCGTCCGTCTCTCTTTGATTTTGTTGGTGGGGATTTGTGGTGAATAGCCAAGAAGTGTGAGGGATATATTGCTTTCACTCTCTGAATTCCAATTACAATTGGAATTTATATATCTAAACCCATTTGGCTTTACGAGAAACCGTTTATCCCAATATTGACTTTTTCCACCTCGTTGGTTGCTCTCTGATCATCCGCGCACTTAATATAAGAAAGGAAAGCTAATGCTGTCTTTTTGTATCCATTCCACGCCTTCTCCATTCCATTCCTCGCACCACCAAACTAATCTCAAACCTGGTCGTAAACCTCCACAAAAGAAATCTCATTTCATTCACGTTCATACAATATTTTATTGAATTCGCATTCAATGACTTTCACTTGAGAGGAGTACTTCTCTCATGACCATTTCCATTAATTTCCCAACACAACGTGATGGAGAAACATGTCTTAAAAACAAATTACTGCAATTTAATAAATGTTGTAGATGCCTTTGCCTCCTTTCATTAGTTTTTAGCTCCATTGTACACAACATGTATAACTTATAGTCAGTGAACCTAACCACTAATTACAGATTTTAGCGAATTTGTGGTAATTCGTCGTGTATATAATTGTTTCATCGAGTTGGATACATACATGCATACCCCCTATGAACCAAATGTACATATAGAGCCAAATAAGTATAATGCGAGTTTTTTTTAATTATTTAAAGTTTTGCAAAACATGAACAACTTTGTTGACTTTCCCTCTGGGGTATTATTAATCAAACATTATCTAACCTAACTTTAATTTTCACATTCCAAATAACATGTATGTATACATATCTAAAAGAGAAAGGCAAGTCTGTCAATTTAGCAATAATTCAACAACATTTAATTATGAGACTTTTATAAATTTGGCAGAATTAGCGAGGAGATGTATGGACAAACTTTGTTATCAGATGTGGCTATGTGGCAATTATGCTTGAAAAAGTTGTCCTTTGATCTCATAGCTTTATTATATCGCCCCAAGTTTTAAACGGTGTAATTAAGGAGCAAACGACTGAAATATGGTTTGGTTGAAAAGTAGAGTGGGTGATTAGAGCCCGACTTTGTTTAATCTACGGAAAAATTAAGGAGTCCAGTTTCCCTCTTATTTGGATAGTTTAGCTCTATTATACTTTGTTTTAAATTGTTTGCATGCATGCAAACTGCCTTAGTCCTATTTCTTTTTATATATGGCAAAGGTGATTATTAGCCAACTCTTATAGGATTAATAATAATGCCACTTGTGAATATTTTACGAGAGACTGACTGATGACGAGCTAAAAGCCCATTTACGATTTAATCATTTTAAACACATTTGATATTTAAGAACAATTTTAAAGAAGAAACGAGTCAAATTTATTATTATGGGTTATATATGTTTGCCGTGTTTGCTGTAAGCATATATTGTATTGCGTTGGTTGGTTATTAGCAAAGCCAATTAAGTGTCACTTATTCTATTGCTAAAAGCTATTCTGTCTCATTCTGTAGAAATGATGATAATATGTTCTTGTCACTTGTGTTTCAAGTTTTTGGCATTCATGACTATTTTCCATTCGTGTAAACCAAGTATCGTATAATGCCTTAGTATATAAGTAACAAGCAATCCAAGGTAATAAATGCTAGGAAAACTTGTACTTGTCAAAATTCCAAAGATGCTGTCAAAAGTTGGACCGTCTTTCATTTGCAATTCTTTAATTGCCGCAGATATACATATTTCAGAATTAATATCTTTTAACTTTTACTTTATAAAAAAATGATTTGTTATTTCAATCATTACTATAAATTATTAAACAAATATTCTATCGGGCTGATTATATATACTATACAAATAATATGCTATTCTAGCAGAGAAAAATGTTTGCCAATTAATTATATATGTTGTATATAGTAGAGCAAAGCAGATGATGTTTTATTGCAATTAGGGTAATTAATTTGAAGTCGTCAGTTGGTTCTAAATACAGGTTTGGTATGCTTATATAGCGAGTATTAATTGATCTAAGCAAACAATCTGCAAGAAAAAATATATAGAGGATGAACGAAAAGATTACAACTCAGCTGTCAATTAAATCAGGCAAATTTATTCTGATCCAATGAAAGGGAAGCCGCTACACAACAAACTCTATAATTACTTGCCTCATTAAAACATTCGCATGTTGTTTTTGTGACCAGTTCATTGCATTTTGCATTAGTAGCTAATATCAACATTGGCTTCATAATATGTATCATTATTTAATTTCTTTACATGGATATTTGAGTTATAAAGTTGTATTTGATTAATTAGAAAGTTTCTTTCATCATAGCACGAAAATAAATTTGAAATAAAAATCGGGATAAGTAAACGGAGTATATACAGTTACACACAATGGATTATTGAATTTTATTGTTTTGGTCGAGTTTGTCCTGTTATTTGATGACTAGCACATTGTCTCTTTATGCACATAAATTCATCAAGCTCCAACCGAGTGGTTTATTACAAAGCCTGCTTCGTTGGAGTCTTTTTGGATTTCCATGAACTTCTTCTTGCTCTCTTAATTAGTGGGAGATGATGGGTCCGTGTTAAGGTTGGTAGCGGAACGAAGCAGGTGGTGATTAAAATATTTCCCAGTGACATGAAATGCAATCATGAAATAATATAATAATATATTCATAATTCAACCGAACCATTTGGCATTTCATCAACACGTTTGTTTGTTATAATTATCTCCTTCTTTATGAATAGACCACTACCATTTTCCCAACACACTTCCTTTCTCCAAAATAGTCCTCAACAAAGATTGTAATTACATGTTATTGTAAACATGTTGACCATTTGAATCCGTTATATATATACATATATATATATTGTGGGGTCTGGGGTCTGGTTGGTGGGTGACTCGTTTAAAGCAATAAATGTTTGGCTAATTTACGAGGAGAGTGAAGGGACAAGTGCTAATTTTGAGACCTAAATACATAAAATCGATTTGAGTATGACAGTGCGAGTGTAGATTCATAATGAGAAATTACTTATCACCTCAGCCCAATAGCTAACAATAAAGAACGGTGCAAGGGAAATGGTTGCAATAACAGAGAGGGACACAAATTAAGTACAAAAACCAATAAGCAGAATCTAATATCTTTGCATGACTAATAGTAAAAGTCAAGGAGTGAGTTTGGTTGTAACACTTGGAGTTGGTTGTTGTTGGCGAATTCCGAAGGTGCAAACAAGCGTTAATGATTCATGGTGTCCTGAATGCGGAACAATATATGTGCTTCTCTCACCCGATAACAGCGCGGAAAGAATGCAGGAGTAGTCAGTAGTGGGCTCAGTCCCGTAAAATTATAAGCTGAATGGAGAAGAACATATTAGTCTAGTCAATTTAACATTGTTCCTTTCTACGGAGTTGTTGGTTGGTGAAAATAATGAGTCAGTTAGTCATTCTCCACTACAGTCAACTGAACAGATTTCTCGTTACGTCGACTCTTCATCTTTTCACTTGATTAGCCATGAAATGGCAGCCAACTTTTCATGTTATTGCAAAGCCCCTTTGTCCATTAATCTTCTTCTGGCCCTTTCGCAGAATTGGGCAATTTGTACTCATCACATTCTCAACCTTATTTATTGTTTACTACCAACTCCCGATGGATGGAAATTAGATTTTGATCAATTTCGTAAAACGTATTTGCATGCAAATATAAACACTACATCAGTCTACATTTAAAAAGATGGAAAATTATTTTGTGAATGAAAATTATAGAAATTTCTCTTGGAGTTGACCACTACAATTTATTTGACAGAAGAGGAAATGGGAATGAAATTCACACCAACTGAGGCAATCAATTTCAAAAGTTGTCAAGCTGAAAAAACACTGTCACATGTATTAGTCATTAGTGGCCATAATATTTAACTCTCCATAAGTAACAACGTTTATGATAGAGGAAATTGAGAAAATCTCAGCATGTAATTATTAACTGAAAAAAGCATTCTTTTGGGGCTCGTTGCATTCATTGTATTGGTATCCATTTCAAAACAAACAGAAGCTGGTTCTACATAAGCAACATTGTTTGTTAGCGTTATAACTACCAATTTGAGTTCCCATGCATTATTACATTTCTCTCTGTGTGAGTGGTTTTAAAGTTTTGCTGTGTTGGAGGAAATTGATACGAATGACCCTGATCTGCGGGGGGTTGGACAAGGCCCTCTAAATGAGGGGATTGACGTGTGAAATGAGATTGTGTCACTTTTACTTTCTTCCAACTTGTTTCAATGCCGGTTTAATGCCCGGCTCAAAAATCAATCATTTATTGGATTTGTGTGATAAATTTCAAAAGTTTTAATATGTAGCCGAGAGACAGCTGCAGCTAGGTTTAATGTTTTATATAGAAAATTTAATTTGAAGATTTGATGCTGATTTAGAGATTTAATTAAATGCATAAAGAGGGAAAGAAGGCAGGTAGCATGGGATGGAAACTACCTCAACTTGATCTAATAATCCCCGATAAAAATCTTCATTCTAATTGCCTTGATTTATTGCTCAAGGTAATTATTATTCTTTTATAATGCGGGAATCTGTTTTATGTTTAGTAATTTATGATGGCAGCTAAAAAGCTTTTGGAGAAAATTAGTTGCTGCAAATATGGCTATGGCCATTTAATGTAATTGTAACGATTTTAAGCTGCATGCTCTATAATATATAAATCCTTTATAAAAGTCCATTGAATAGTTTTGACTTTTTTTTGTTAATTTTGTCTTTCTCAAATCTGCGTAAGCTGGATAAATGAATGTGGTTTCGAAGGACAAGTGTTAATTGTTGGTCACATAAAGTGGCTTTGAAGAAATTAAGTAGTTTATTGGTTTCGTGGAAATGTTTTGGATAATCTGGCTGCCAAAATCCGAAATCTGCTCACGAAGTGGAACATGAATATGTCATCGGCTGGCTCATAAAACTAGAGGCTTGTTCAGTTGTTAGTTTAATGGACTAGTGAAAGGGATGACCTTATATCACACAGATATTTGAAGGAAATCTAAATACTTCACCACCAAATCTCACAACATGTTAAAACTATAGAGAGACTAACAAAACACTAAATAGTTCAGCTTATCTTAAGGAGCGTCGAGGGGAAATAATTTTAGGAGAATTGGTATACTTTCTGTTTTTGGTTAATTCTCAGAGGAATTAATGAGAAATTGACAGCTTGAAGATTTTACGAGGTTTCCATAAACATTTCCTTATACTTACTTGGTTTCGTCTTGTGAAAGATATGTGTCAGTTGAGAAATGCAATAATTTGCGTCGTCATGGTTTTGTGTTGACTGTTTAAGGGACTTTGGTAAGTAAGTGGATTTGTAGTTGAGGGAAGGAGATAAATCTTTGAGCACCCGGTGGGGTTACAGATCAACCAAAATGTCAACTCGGAGAGATTTATCATTCCTCTCCCAATCGATTTACTTCACACTATAAAGCATTGTGTAGCTCAATGAAATAAAACAAATGCAATCAATTTCATGACGACAGACTTCGGAAATGGTGGATATATTTCTCAATTGCTTCTGCCAAAGTGTCTCAACTTTCCACACTAAATTTAGATTGATTTCTTCTCATTACCACCTATAATCCCCAAAAAAGAGCTATACCTCTAAATTATTTTAAATTTCAATTTGACAGACTGAAATGTTGTTGATTCTGATTGATTTTATTGACTTAACCATTCTTGCATTTAACATTTCAAATTTATTCAAGTTCATAGTATGTAAAGAGAAAGTGTTGAAAGAATAACTTGACAAAGCCACCAAAGACGAATGTCAATTACTTATCTCATTGTCTCCAGTGGACATGTCTCTCTGCGGCAGTTGTCATAAATTGTGGGCTAGAATTCAAATTTCCTCCCACGCACAATGCAATGGTAAATAGTCCAAATAAAGTAATCAAACATCATCAGAACTGTCATATGTTATCAGCCAACAAAGCCACACAATGGCTGGCTTCCATATTTCGTGTCAAGTAAGCCATTGGGGAATCATCAACTTTCATCACTCATAATAGTAATGGGGGAAGGTGGGCTAATGAAATATTATATTATATGCAAGCAACAGTGGCAGGCAATATCCATTTAAGCTGTCATTTGTTGTTCCGAGTTCCCTGCTTCATCTAATAAATTATGATGGGAAGGGAGTCCACTCCCATATTCATAGAGGTAGATAGAGAGAGCGGAAATCGGGAGGGATGTTTGCCAACGTTTTGACATTGACAGTGTGATAATGCGGTTATATTATTACCACTACTTTATTCAGCTAGCCATTCCCAATAATAATGGAGGAAAGCTGGAATTGATTGGACAGACGGTGACATCGCATCCAACACAGTCTGGGGATGAGGGTGAAAGCAGTTTCAAAAAATATACTTTTTTTTTGTGATTACTATTAATGGACAATGCCATAAAAACATTAAAAAGCTAGACATTGGAATATGCATGGACAGTAGAATATAATTTAAGCTTCTCATTTTTATGCGTGACAGAAATGACATGCACTTGACAAAAAATCGATAAGTTGGTATTTATTTAGACACTGCTTAATCCAATAATGATAGATTTCTGTCTCATTCACTAAAATCCATTTACCACTAGCATACCACCCAACATGAGAAAGTCCATCAACAACAATCCACTTCCCCAAGTTGCATGTTTGGATTTTTCAACTTAACTAGCAATACATTTTTATAAATTAAACAAACCAATTAAGACTTAGCCACCTAATTAATTGCTCAGCCCCTTTCCCTCAGTCTAATGAAAAATGTAATTAATTAAATTATCCCTTTTGTTTTTGCACACATTGAAAACATTATTATTAAATTACACAATATAAAAAGTAATGTTTGTGCTCATCCTGTTATTATTAGGAACTGCATATAAATAAATAAAATACACGGTCGGGTTGAAGGGCATGAGATGCATTTCTTTTTTACGCATAGTTTTTACTATTTATATGATAAATAATGAACTTCCCATCAGTGGAGGAAGGTATAAAATGGAGGAAGCAGTTGGTGTGTAGTGGAATAGTCACTTTTTTCATTGGTACACACCTAAGTGGGTAAAAACTGACAGCATCATCCTGGACGGCCTTCCCCTTTCCCCTTACGGTCAACACAAAAGACTTCTCAACTACCTTCTTATTTCACAAAGATTATTAACTTCTGCTAAATCCAAGTTGACTAGAACTTTGAACAAGTTAAATACCTTTAGTTACTTTTTTTGTTACTTTGCCCTACCCTAAATTATTTGCTCTGATGGAAGCACGGGGCGTGAAAAGAATTGATCTTAATTGAGCAAAGTAATTATCACACAGGCACACCCGACTAAAAATATTATTATCATGAAATAAAATTAACAGATGCATGCTCAATTGATTCTTTATAATTTTCTGAAGATGTTGCAATGCAAGTGATATGGTTTTGGCATATGGTTGATTTTTGTTCTTTCAAGTCCTTATTAGCCCTTGTACATCATAACAATAAATAAATATGTAGCCTTAAGGATGATTGAGTCAAAAATTTTTGAATCCTTTGTTTTCGACTTTAAATTAAATTTATTTTCATTTATTTTGCAGATCTTGCAAGAGGAGGAGATCATCAAATGTTTTCTGCGAGACAGCCACCAAAGAAAAAACGGAAATCAAGAACAGCTTTTACTAATCATCAAATATTTGAATTAGAAAAGCGATTTTTGTACCAAAAATACCTCTCCCCTGCTGATAGAGATGATATTGCACAACAACTAGGACTTACAAATGCCCAGGTAGATATAAATATAAATATATAAATGAATTATGACAATTCAAAAGACTGTTTATTCGACATTTACGTTTCACAAAGCATTGTACAATAATAATAATGGTTACTTATCAAACACAACTAAATTTACAATGCACACAAAACAAAGTTTCATGATGCATCTTTTGTAGTTCTGCCTTCCTATGTTAATAAATAAGTGTGGATTAAATCAACTTGTACACACAAAAGGTTATTACGCCCAAAAATAGAGTTTAAAGCGACCATGGTAGTAATAAAAGTACAAAAGATAAACAGTAATAAAAGCCCATATTTGTTTGCGCATTTTACAAAATAAATGGACGCTTTAAAGCAGAAGAAGAAGAAGAAGGCTAATGCAAATCAGCTTGCCATGTATTTACAGGTGATTATGACAATGTAAAAAAAAAGAAAATTCAAAGAAAACCCGACGTTTTACTAGTTAACAACGTTTATTACTATTTGAAGTTGAATTGACTTAAATTTAGTATCCTAATTTTCCGACAAAGTTGGTGAGAGAAATTGATAATGACTTGAGCCATATTAAGAAGGTTTTGGAACAACGTGCTTTGCACCTGCTGTCAAAATATCCATGTTATTTTAGTGAGAGATTTTGCCTAGAGTCACAGTAGCCCAAAATTATATTTCATTGGATCCCATTATAATTTAGAGAAAACCAAAATGTGTAAATATTTTAAGCTTTTAGTACATGGGCCATAAACTCTTTGGTCTCCTTCCTATTTATTATGGAACATGCCTTGTTTTAAAAGTTGTGGAACGTGTTTCTAGAATTTGAGGCTGGCTATGCATTTCTTGCTCCTACACTAATAGTCCCATTAAGTTGAACGAACCAGGCGCAATCAGAACTTTTTTCCCTCAGACTACTTTTCCTAAATAAAATGTAAATCTTTGTATCATCTATATGTTGCTCTTCTTATTTGAATCTTGAATCCGACTATTTCATTTTGTAGTTAACAACTTTTCAAATATGCCTATTTCAAATGAGACTTTTTGTATCATTTTATTTACTCGTGCCACATTTACATACAATAAATATGCCGACATATGAATAAAAACTTAATGGATGAAAAAACATTTAGAGTAATCAATCTTTTCTTCAATTTCAGGTGATAACATGGTTCCAGAATAGACGCGCAAAACTGAAAAGAGACATGGAAGAACTGAAGAAAGATGTAGAGTCTGCAAAATTACTTTCGGCCCATAAGTAAGCCCCCATTATATAATTGTAATTAACAATTATTTATTTACATGCATCCAAGCATGCAAAGCATATTTTCAATTTTTTATATAGATTGTATTATTAAATACAGGGTTTTGCTTGCAGGTCATTCCTTGAGAGCGCGCACGACCTTGGGCTATTGAAGAAGCGGCCGCAGAGTACGATGGACATGGCGGCCGCCACCGCGGCTTCTTATCACATTTCATCCCCAACTTCTTCCTCCCAGTCTCATTCCCCCATCAACCTCACCTCGGAGTCCCCTCCCTCCACCCACTAAGTCCAACCCTGCCAAAGATCTCGTACCATTATTACTACCCAAGGAACTATCTCTTCAAACCAGTCAGTTGATTGACTTGAATGCCCATTTTTTTGGACAGACTGCAGCTACTTTTCCGGCGTTTTGTGTCACGACAGCCTATGTACTTTCGACTTAACGTAACCCAGTATACAATCCTACCTCCACTTACTTATTTATTAACTGGCTAAACTAAACAACTGAGGATATGAATGAAATGCAGCTTGATATGAGAACTGACTGAGATAGTTTCATTCCGTGCCTGCCATTTTAGCTGGATAAACGAAGCTAGTTGACACTAGCACAATGCACAAACGAGTGTTGTGTGTGGGGAAAAATAAGAAGGGTTGTTCCTATTGTTTTACTCACTTCCGTTATCCATGGATTAAATATTATCCATCAGCCAGTTTTGACAAGGACGTGACGTGCTGCGGAGCTCTGAAAATATAATTTTAAATGACACCGATAATTACGCTTTTATCCTCTTTTTAATACGATATCTCAATTGGTATCCTAATCATGTAAGGGAAGTCTCCATAGGGCCTCCACTAGCTCAATAATCAATTGTTACATTTGTTTGCTTGAGAAAATTTCATCACCTTGTTCACACCTAAACTATTCAAGCATTCCAAAAAAAGTTTTCGTACTTTATATCTATTCTTCTCGTCCCAAATTAAGTGGTTGTTACAATTGCCATAAGTCAGTAAAGGATTTTTGTAGAATTTATAGTCATCCAGGGAGATAAAACAATTTTTAAATGTTGATAAGTCAGCATCATATCAAGGGTTGGTCTCAATAATCAGTATTAAAATACATTGCATAATGATTCTCAATCAGATGCACGTATTTACAGTAGAAGAATAAAACATCTTTTTACCCAACCCACACCACTCCATTCATAATATTCATTCACATTGTATTACAACTAATTTCAAAACGTAGATTATATACTCATCCCTCCTAATTTCTGCACTATCCACCCACAATTGGTGGTTTTGTGAAATTTATTTGAAAGCAAATATTTATCATTAATTTTGTTTCTGCTTGTGATATATTTGGAAAAGATTATTGTACCTTTTTGTATGGAAATTATATTCTCCCATTACTTTGCCTTTTGTTGATTTCATTTTATCCACTTCCAAATGGAATGTAATATTTGAGAGATGCATTTGACCGAGCATCTCATTATTCGTACTATTGTTGTAGTCATTAATAATGATAAATTATTTAGCCATGCAGTCGTCACCAGATTTTAAAACCCCAACAAAACGCATAGTCTTGTAATCCACAAAATTACTTTAGAAAAAAGATTTACATAAAATAAATTGTCTCCCAACTTGGAATATCCTTGCGGAACAAATTACTATAAAGGAATGACTGTAATTCAACTTAGAAAATAATGGGTAGTCTGTGGTTGGGTAATGCAAACCAAAACTTTTCTTTCTTTTTGTCGCAACACCGAAAGGAATCGAGAATAATACGCGTCTTCTCTTTGTCCGTATCAAAGCCCTCTCTCTCTGTATTTATTTATATGCAGCAGTAATTAAATCACGACGTAACTTATTTAATGTTGAATTCAATGTGCAAAATTAAATTATTTGTTCATGTCCCTGCACCAAAACTCCAAATATTTAATAGACATATTTAGACATGTATTAATTATTAAAAGTAGAAATAAGTTTAAGCTAATAAGTTAAATTGTAACGTATAAATACACGTACAGTATAATAAGTATGGCAAATGTATACTACTATATACTATAACTACCGCCGATAAAATGAATGTTATGTATTAAAAATGATAACTAAAAATATGAGTAAAAAAACTAAAATGGTACAAGTAAGCTTGGCTAAAGTCAACTTCAAATATTGTTGAAAATAAAAATCTTAAAATACAATTTGATTTCTGACTATTCTTTTATTAATTCTCATTTGAAACTGCATACTTTTAAAGTTGCTCAAAAATCATAAAACCCAATGGATTTTGTTCAATAATAAACTCTTAACATTTTTTTTGCAAGTACCTTTTAATTTTCTCAATTTACCCCCAACCCTTGACATAATAGGCCTATTAATAATGTCCATAATAATATATGCAAATATTTGACTATTGATTATGGATAATCTTGATTAGGTTGACGAACAATGAGTTGTTTATACAACATCCCACTCCACAAGAAAGTGTGGACAAGGAAGGACATATTAGGAGAGATAAGTCAATTAATTAGCTCCAACTCAATTTCATATAGTGCTGTATTACGAGGAGGGAGATGATGTAAAAGACAAATGTGTCACTATTACAAGGTTCATTTACACTTTAGATGAGACACATTAAGTAAGAGTTGACAGTTGTGTCAAGTAAAGGGTTTGGCAAATAAACGACAAAACAAAATAAACGCTTTCTTTCACTCCCATTAAAGACACGTATAATTCATTGCAACAGTTAAGAGGACAACATTCTCAAGTCAAAATATTGTTTTATTTGGCCCACGTTTGTATGTCACTGGTGGGATGAGATTGGAAATAAATGAACATGAAATTAAATGAGCCTTGCTATGTCTCTTTCCATTACTAAACCTTTCTCTCTCCTCCACATTTAAATACATTTAACGTGGAATAGACATGGATAGTCCACAAAATAAAATAGCTATTGATAAGTTACATAATATTTGATTTTTGAGGACTTTTCCCACTGCTAGAATATTTGTAAATAGAGCAGGGTATATAGATTTTGTATAGTAAAGTTAGGATAGGAGTGTTTATGAATGATATTATTCATTATCATCACCAGTTTGTGTAAGTTAAGTTAAGCCTCTCAGCCAAATTAACTGTGGACTATTGACGACAGGGATATTAGGAGAGATGAAGGAAATGTTCATACTCCTTGTAATGAATGTAGTAGCATTGAATTTGTGTATTTTTTGGGAGAGGAATTTACGGTCTGGGATGATTAGCGGAGACATGGTTCCCTTCCTTAAGAAAACTTGGGTTAAAAGTAATAAATATAGATTAAAGAATGCATTTTGTTGTTAGTCAAACATAAATTAACAAGGATAGATTAACATGATGGAGAAAAAGAGCCGCAAATGTTTTCCTTGGCTCTTCAAGAAGTCGCACAGTCGTTCGAGCGAAACCAATTTCCTTCTCCAAAGACAAAATGCTTCTTTGAGAGGACACGACGCGACTGTTTCCTTCGACCCATTACCCCGACATCAGCCAACTATCCGTACCTACACCCAGATAAATATGATGACGGCTATCACAAAAATTATCATACTACCAATCAATTACCCTCCCATAAATAAATGCTATATTTATATATTTTCTATAAAAACCAAATTTATTTGCCCTCGTTAATAATAACCGCATAAAATTTATCGTGTTCTAAAAAATAGAAAATTTGTCCTGATGACAATTACGATAAGAAAATGTGACTTTTGTAGCAATTTAGTAAAATCAGATTTTTTCGGATCACCAATTCACGCCAGATTGTTCATGCATGAGAGTTTTAAATGTGTGGGTACAATGATTTGAAATGACTTGAACAATGTATGACCAAAACATTGTGGAGACTGAGACGATAATTATCAAAGGTATTCGTGAATAAATGCAATAAACTAGAAAAAATTTGGACATGTATATTTGATTGTTTCTGGCAAAATGACAACTGTTGTTTTGCATGTCAAACTGAATTAAAACTTCTCATTGAACCTTTTTTTTCTGTCTATCTTTCTTCGCCTATTGCCTATAACTTTGACATAAAATATATATATACAAACACTTTCAAGAGCCATTTGGTTACCACGTACATACTTCCATACTTATATATATATTTGTTTTTACTGCAACTTATTAGCAAGGTTAATATTCAATACGTGGTACTAGTATTTATTTTCTTGCCAATACCCACCAAACAAGAGTTTGTGCAAAATAATGTTTCATAACTTTCACCACCAGCCAAGAAGAAAAAATTTAGAATGCGTTGCTAGTGACGTGATTTGTATAAATGTTATGCTAATTTATTATTGCCCATAGCTTGTGTTAAATACTTTGGCTCATTTACTCACTCACAGTTCGTTACAAGTCCGGGTGGCATTCATCCATAAATAAATTCCTATATTTCAAACTGCCATAATCCCAGGTTCTTAAAGAGTGATAATATTACAGAAAAAGGAGCACACTGTAATTAATGAGAAACCGAAAAAGGATCTTCTCACAGACGCCATTCATATAAATGAGGAGCTTTGAGTGGTGAAAATGCCTCACTGAGTAGATTCTCTTCAAGGCAGACAGACATAAAGTAAGCATAAGAAGAGGCTAATCAATAAGGGTAGTTAGTAGCCTCATTATTACCCTAATAAACTGGAGACAAACAAATGAAAATTGTTCCACTTGTTATGCATCATCATATCATATCATTCGGTTGACTCATTGGGTTACACACTACAGAGGCACTAATTTTGCATTGGCTAACTTGTGAAGAGACTTTTTAATTTTAACTCTTTCTCAAAAGGAAATTTGGAATTAAGTGGTGAAGTTGTGGAATGTTTATGAGTAATGTTAAGATTATGAAAATTATAATAATGCTCCAGCCTTGTCCAGCGTGGTATGAAGAATGTGGTGCGTGCAATAGGCCGTGCTTTAAAAAGCTGTTTGTTGTGTGTGGCCTTTATAGAGATGTAGCCACAATTTCGGCTTGTACATCAAGTACAAGGCAGTCAATCCAGCCAGAGCAAGAACAAGGAGAGATAACAACAAAAAAGTGGCGTTTGAACCCTTTTTCCATGTGTGACGCGGCTTCAGAAGCTCTAAGTCGGCTTGTCTTTCCCTGTAATTACCCCTAATCATTTCCCCTTTACAAAGGAAAGCCGATATATTCATTTTATACATTAAATATTCACCCGGTTTTCGAAATTTTAAGCTCTTTTATTCTATTCTCTCTCTTTGATTCATATTTACCAACAAACACACCGAAAACTAATTCCATTCATTACCAAAGTATCCTACTAATTTTATGTTTATAATCTTGTTGGACATGTACAAACTTTGCGAGGGCGGTGATTTGCAGAGTAGCAGCATAATATGATTGCCTTTTTGCTAATAATGTGACACCTCAAGCTATCTAAATAAATAAATAAATGTCCAATGTCTTATGAAGTTGTCGTCAGCTCGCTAAATGCCGTCACCATGGGACTTTTCCGGTTGCCATTTCTCATTGTCCTGTTACTAAACATCTTTATTAAAATTAAATTTTTACTTGCCTGCACATTAAGCAATAATAATACAATTTATTATGTGCATATAGTAAATAATTATTTTGCAAAAATGAAGATGATTTTATTCATTTAATCTCATTTATTTTCGAGCCAGTGCTTGTAAATAAGTAAATCAGTGCAAAACGGCTCATTAGCTCAGCTTAAGAGGATCATAAAAATATGTGTGTGGCGGCATCATTTTTCGTACCCTTTATGCGTTATTTCGCCCTTAACTAATAAGTAAATGAGTCATTTAGAAAGACATTATAATGATATATTGGTCATGTCAACAGCCAATTGCTAGCCAAAAGTTTCATTTCAGTAAACACACAACAAGAAACACACATTCAAACATTTCAAACGGCTAAATTGAGCATTGCTCTTCTCGTTTTTTGGCTTAATTCTTAACTAAATTTCAAGTACAATATTTTAAATTTAAAGTGTATGTATAAAACTATCAAACAATTGATACAGCTTTATATATTTAAAAATACAAGTCTTTTATTGTTGTATTACTTTGGCAATTGTCTTTACAAAAGTCTGCTGTCTTATTTTACTGATTGTAGACGGCTTCCGAAAGCTTTCAATTGGTATTGGAAAAGAAGTTTTTTGTCTCACTGGCTGATTACCAAACAATTTGTCTTGGTTGAGATGTCATGTGGTTTCTAATCCATTACTTTCAAATTTTGTAATCTGATTTGATTGTTAGACTATTGGTTTGAGTTTTGTAGTGGTTTAAGTAAGATATTTGTCTTGGCTAAATAAGAGTCGTGGTTTCTTTCCCAAATATTCAAATAAATCCTTGATTATCTCATCCACTACCACTTTAATGTGATAACCATTTTTGCATCCTTCATTTTAAATGTGTGCTAATAATGACAGGCGCGTTTGGTAAACTAGAAGAGATGAGGTAATCATCGTGATCTTGTTGCGAAATTCTTCATCTGCTGCTCATTTTAGGAAATGAGACTAAATGAGTTTGATTGGGAGTGACTAAAATGGATAAGGTTAAAAAGGTAGTTAAGATTGTTAAGAATGACTAATGAGAGAATTGCGCCGAAATGGCATTAGATGAAGGTGAGGGGGGAAGAAGAAGAAGAGAGAACAGGTGTGTTTAGGAGGATGGATTGTCGGCATTTCTCAAAGAGGCGAGGTGCGAATTGTTGTTAGAAGTGTAATCACGCATTGATGGCTGTTTTTATCACTGCTTTTGCTATCCCTCCACATTATATAGCTACGTACCAGCTAGTTTGTGTAACTCGGACCAATTCTTCTTCGCTTTTCTCTCCTCTCATTGGAAAAATCATCATGTTTGACTTCTGTACTTTTGAGGTATTTCTGGATAATTAGCCAATAAGGGGCAGGCAGTGCAATAGGATACACAAGAAATCCCTTGTCAAGTTTAAAACCTTTTGTCCCTTATTTTTCACCAACAATATATAATACCCACTAACTAGATTTTCAACATTTCTTCTTCCCGTCATCTCCTTAATAACATGCCAAACCAGGGTTTTTAAAAAATGAAAAAATGAGAGAAATTTAACAGATAATATATAAATGCTTCGTGCCACTGAGATATCTGCCCAAAAAATCTCCCCGTCATCCACGTCACCCATCCAAGCTAAAAGCCGATTAGAGTAAAAATAATGTTTTAGTTTTGAGGAATTTCTGCAGTGTGAGGTAAAAGTGATGAAGAATGTGGGCTGGTGATGAGAATGATTAAATAATCTGATCTGTAAATGCGGACAATTAGCATAGATTAAGTGTTGTGAGAATAACCAAGTAGAAAGTGGTGCCGACGAGGTGAGATGTAAAGACAAAGGATGGATTGAATCCAGTCAGTCGGTCACCTCGCTGTGAAAAATAAAGAGATTGTTGGAATCAAAGCGGAATGCAATGAATGCTCACTGCATTAACAGAATTGTCGACTCCTCACCCGACACTAATGTACATTATCTCAATCTCTCCTATTTATTTCAGCTCAACCAACTACTTGATCTCTAAACACATGTACGACCAGCACAAATCTTGAGCGATTACAACTTTTTTTCATTCTTCTCTAAAGATTATCGAGTCTGCTACTTACTCGTCTTTTAGTAAAGAATGCATTATTATGCTGATGACAGAGCAAGTATCATGATCATCTCATCCTGTTAAACTCATGATAAGTTGCTAATGGACACTGCCTTTTTGTCTTGTTAATAATCTCTTTTACTTTTTGCCCCCTTTTGAGGTATGGTATATGATATGGGAGGTGGGGGATTTTTGGCGAATTGGCTGGATAAGTGGTGAAAAGTGTTGTAAATAAGTCTGTGCAGGGGTTTGTTAGTGGTTGGTTTTGTTGGCTAACAGGAGAATGGATAATAGCTGGTAATACATGATATGAAGTGGTTATTTTGGCCCTGGAGGGATGAATCCTTTTCAATGCACGGCTTAGAAATTAAAGGCCGCTGTGGCAGAGTGAACATCTAACTCCCATTTCACGCGCACCTCCATTTTTTTCTCAATTGATTACACTCAAGCCGCCGCTCTGGTCCTTTTCATCCTTGCCGATGCCGCTTTTCTTAAAGAACAACCACTTGCTACAACACTTACATAATATTCACTCCTTTTGTGTAAAATACCCACTAACATAACATCCTGGAATCCCATCTAATTGTCCATGTATCTCTTTTAATAATTAAATCGCAAAACATAAACTCACTCTAATTCAACCACTTACAAAATAATGCAATTTTCATCAACAAATTTCTCGTAACTTTTGTTAATCTTTAAAAAGTTTTATCATCATAATTGCATCATGACAGCTCATGCAAGTTAACTCGTTCTCATCTCTGATAAATATTGCCGACAATTAACTTATCAGGAAAAATGATTTTTGGGGTGAGAAATGAGGAATTGTGTAAAGTGACAGATATCCAATCTCAATCATATTCCAGTTTTGAGGGAAGAGAAAAAGGGAAGAACGAGTTTCCTTGTTTTGGAGGCTATTTAAGTAGGGCTGTGTTAGAATAACAGGTGTGAAAACTGATTGGGGGGTCTCTTTCTGACAAATCTCAAATTTTTACCTCTTCGTTCGTCCTCCAGCAAAAACCTGTCTCTGGCTCAATTTCTCATACAGCCCAACCTCAACACTTAACCCTTGTTATTACCATTTGAGGAAATTCCTTTGGTATGTAATACAAGCCTCAAATATGCACCATGATGCAACTATACAATAAAAAGAAAAAACAAATTATATTTAAATACATGTATTTTTTATTATATAATACAAATATATACGTATAGAGCATTTTTAAGTGGCAGTAAAAGAGAAAAGGAAATGAAAATGTCTCCTGTGACGATGATGATGATATTATGTGTCGGATTTAGGCGAAGAAAGCAGATGTCAATTGAGAAGAAAAAGGACTAACGCGATTTGAAACAGCATAATTATTAGAGTACATGACATGACAGTTATGACAGGATTTATCGTACACACAAATACCTGACACACGAGTCATAAGCTCATCCTTCCTCCAAAGTTTTTTGATGCTGCCAGGAAGAGTTCTTCTGCATACATATATAATGTGAATGGCATGTGTGGAAACCATTTTCAACGGCTAATTCTCGTTTGTCATTTGAAACAACTTTTTTTTACATTTTCATAGACTATCACTATTTGCTAACAGAGCAGGTGACAATAAAGGATGTTCCAAAACTCTACTGTTTCGTCGCACGCCAACAACTGTAGGGTAATTTTTAGGCAAACTGAATTGGGAAGGAGTGACATGCAAAAATGTGATTATATTGTTATTCTACTTCTTTAAAAGTTTAAATCAAACTGACATAAATTACTTAGCCCACATGAAATGGAAAATTGTATCATTTCCCTGCTCCATTTTTCCTCTCCAACTAAGTATTTGGATAGACGAGCTATTTCATACAATAAATTGCAATTATATTATATATATACATGTTCCTCCAGATTACTATATGAGTATATATTATATATCAAGGATGCTCTTCCAAATTGGAAGTTTCAATCTACCTGTAACTATGTATCTATATTTTTTTACCCTTTCGTGAGGCTACATGATGTCATTTTAAAATTGGACAGGAAATTTGAACCAATTTTCTGGTGTGTGGCCCAAACCAAACCTTATAAAGTGGACCAATAATATTAAGAATTACCTCGATAATATGAGTCTATCATGCCACCATCAAACCATGCTGTATGTACCCAAAAATTCAGTATTTGTTAAAGCCTCAAAATGAGGCTTGTACAAAATGTTAATATTACAGTTGTTGTAAAAAGATGGATAATTTGTTCGATTAATTAAAAGCAAAATGATAGAGGTAAATATGTCACTTATTTATTTGCATAAAAAGTTTATGTACTTGTTAAATTTAACTCGTATGAAAGGATGGGATTGATGGTCTTGTTGGTGGCAAGTTATGGACCTGTTTGTTTTATAAAGGCAAAAGAAGTGTGGGCAGTTGTGAAGGAACAACTATGATATCCGCTTGTAAAAGCAATGAGTACATCAAAAATAACAAGCCTTACATCTGCCACTGATTGCGGTTATAAAATAGCGTAAAATAGTGTTGATGGCAACAGAAGCTAACGAATGACATAAAAGTAAATTTATAAAGAAATGAACACTGCCTGAGTTACGCACCGGCTAAACTTTCTTTGGTTTGTTATTCAACCTGATATTTTATGGTATTAATTTCAATCATTTTTTTAAGAAAATGTAATTATGTTACATTACAAGTTACTTTTGCAAAGAAAGTATATATTAGCAAAATGCATAAAAGGTAAAAAGTTTTCCTAACAATTTTCTGCAAATCAGACTTGATCGGGGTCACATTAAACTTGATAATTTGAACCATTTATCATTAGCCATCGTTCTCTGAGTGACAGGTAATTAATAAAATAATATATACAAAGGTCAACCCTTAATTGGAGATCGTTAGACATTTATACTATGCATAATCCAATGTTTTTGAAGACTTGCGAATTTAACATTTACAAACGAATGTTACGTAGGATATAATTTACACATAACAATAATAACGAGGGGTTGTGAAGGATAGTTTGCATGGCTATGAATACCAAATTTCGTTTACACGCTCATTATCTCAGCTTGGAGGTAATGATAATAATAAATCTTGCTACAAATCAGGATTTTTATGAGCATATCATTTTTGGAAATGCACAAATGCAAACACGGGCTAATTTAACTTTCAGCAAGCAAATTTGATGATGAACTCCTTCCTCTTTTTTATATCCCATTCAACTCAACAACTCATTATTGCTAAATGTAGACAATTGAATACACAGAAATTAAGATGGGTACTATAAATTAATTAAAATTAGCAACAAAAACTCGTGTAGTCCTCCTACAAATTAAATTGTATAGTCAAATAAACAGCCAGTCACTTCCTGCGACAAAATATCCAACTTCTTTCAAGCAATTCTTTATAAAAATCAGAGCCCTCAAAACCCTTTATTATTTCCAACTGCATTATAATTTTGTGAGTGATAAGGCTCATTAATATTTAGTCAGATTAATTAGTGAAAAATGTTTGGGCAACAGTTAGCATCCAAGTGAATAAAATTGAATGATCAATGACAGGATTGTTATTTAAGGTTTGAGGCGTATATATATTTTTATTGTTATTGGATGAGTTTGGAAATGAGGTGAGTTTGTGTTGGGCAATTTGCTTTTCCTGTGTGACTTTCGTTACTTTCATCAGTTTTGGGCTTCTCTGTGTTTGGTGGCCCCCCTTCACTATCATTTCTTTGAATTGGAGCCTTTTGTTAACGCCGCCTCAACCCGTCATCTCTTATTATATCTCCTTTCCATCTTCAGCTCTCAAACTCACACGTTATTGTTATTATTATTACCATTATGTCATGTCGTTAACTTCATACATCTCTACAGGTGAGCTTCCTTTCTGATTATCCGCTCTCCTTCACGCAACTTTACTACCAAACTCTTTACAAAAAGTATAAATTATTTGGAGCAATTACAACATTCGTCCTTATTTTTAAAACAAAGCAAACCCATTTTCATAGTCTATTTTAAGTTGCTTAAGACTCTTTTCATTCCATCCCGTCATTTCCCTCACTTTGGGGGATAAAATGACAAAAGTTGTCTTTTTGGGCCACACCCACTACAATTTCAAATCACTTATAAGATCTTGGGAAATTGTATAGACTCGATGTAACTATATATGCGTGTAAGTATGTATAAAAGACTATGGGTCAAAAAGCCGTCCCATTTTAAAAGCTGAACAAGTTATTACTCTTTTTCACCAAAAAATTTCATAAAACATAAAATAATCAGGAAAGCCATTTTGTATTCCACCCATTGAACTCTGTGTGCAGTGCTGACAAAATCTTTATACGATTTTTATTGTTTCATAAAGCTTGTCATTCAGGCAATGAACGGACATAAAGAAGTTGTTTAGTCGTAATGGGCAACTAATTTCATTGTTCATAAATCATAATGCAGTAATAATTCTGTCTGTTGCGATGAATAATCCAGCCTCCATCCAACTCTTTGCCGTGTTCTATTGCTTCAGCAAGGAGATAGGCAGACAATTTAATTCAGTGAACAATTCACGCAGATATTCATTCTACTGGTGGCTTTGATTAAGTACCCAAAGCTCCCTCCTTCTGACACTTTCTCAGAATACCGAATCATGAAGAGTTGGAATATCATATCATTCGTTGGTGAGAAAACTACACCTTGAAAGAATACAAATTTCTATTCCATCCAATGAGTAGACACATAAATTAAAAGTTCCCTAGAGTAATTAAGAGACTGTTAATTATGTCAAATCCATTTGGGATGGACCTCCCAAGGCCGCCAAGTGGTAATTGGAAAATATCAATGGAGAGTTTTCCCAAAAAGTGTTAATAAGTATATCATTAAAGTCACAAGAAATGTGTGAGTATGATACATTTAAGGGCCAACAAATTGTAGACAAAAAGGCCCGACAATGCAATAACCATCTCGGAAGGATTCTTCTTGACCAAAGATCTGTTTAGTAAAGTAGTGTGAGTCAACTCTTATATAATGGTCGGGGATGCTCATTTACAAAGTGTTCCAAACAATGAAAAAACATGAGAATTGTCTGATGGATGTTGAAATGCTTAGATACTTCCCACCGCAAGTCCAACCTGAACAAGAGTAAGAGGCTGGGTCAACTGTACTCACAGATTAGGTAGAGCCTAAAGAGTCGGAGACTTAAAAGGCACATCAGATCTTAATAACCCATAATCCATCAGCATGTTATAAGCTTAACTTTTCTTGTTGGGCAATCTTTTAACAACAAAACAGAGGAACACTGCTGCTAGAGTCTCTTTTGAAATAGTTGGACAACGAGGATGATGATGATGATGGGATAGGATACACGCGTTGATGTTCTCTCAAAAATTGCTGGTTTCTTGGACAGAAAGTACCTTTTTACTGTAATTTTACTATCCTTTTAACACTTTTAGCTTTTAAAATAGTACGGAGGACGTCAAATAAAAGAATATCATTTAGTATATAAGACATTATTAAGCAAGATTCTCACCCCTACTGCTTTGTTTCTCTTTGGTTAAATGTTTGTAATGTAATGATGAAAATTGAGAGCGGTGGATAAAAGAAGCCGCAAAAGGAAAGAGAACCACTGACTCTTGCTCTCAAATTTAACATTTGGTAACAAGACAATAACATTGTAAACTAATGTGACAAGACACCCATTAAAGCCGTCAAATAATTTCAATTTTGTGTCACATTTTCTTTCCTAACAAATTCAAACATTTTGATCAAATATTTCCAAATAGAATTTATCTTTACTAATAGTCTGAGCTTAAACAAAAGATTTCTTTCCTCCCCAAAAAAGTAATTTGTAGTAAATAAGGATAAAAAAGCGTAAAGTATTGAAAAACATTGAGCTGATTAATCTGGATGATGCTTCTGGTGATTGCCTTTTCTTTCTCCCGAGTCTAAAAGTGTATTGGGTAGGTAGGGACAATGAGGTAGGTGGGCAGAAAACAATATAAAGTATAGACAAGTTAATTATTTTCTCAACTAAAATTAATATCCGGTGGTGTGTGTGGCTCTTTGGATCCATTGTTAGCTCCATTGTTTATAAAACATACTGTGTGTATTCTGCGACGACTTTGTTATCCATTGTCTTCTTCTTTTCCATCTTTTCGCAGGAGTCGGTTACAAGTTATTATGTGAGTGAGGAGATATGTATTGGAATTAGAGTGTACATACACATATAACAATCCCTAGTTTATCTTACACCAATCTCTTTATCCATGAAAATGTAATGAGCTTTAACTTGCCTCAAGTAGCGCACCATTTATCCCACAAAGAGATTCTATTTCTTTGGGAGATGCGATCTGTTTGTTTTCCCTGATTACCCAAAGCAAAGCAATCTTGCCACAATACTTATATGTAGCAAATAACAAACAATGTTCTGTATGACTTGCAAAAAAAATCAATGGTTTCCCAAAAAATATTCCATCTCTATACAACAATTCTTTCCCACCAATTTAACTTGTTTTTTTTCTTCATTTTTCAACATTTGTTTGTTTTTTCAAAAGCTGCACAAAAGAAGAACTAAAGAGAATCATCCTCTTTCCAACTAATTTGTGGATTAATTATGTCGATCAGTTTGTAAGTTTCTCAAATATTGGCCGTCCCTTTGGTTTCAGTACTCAAGAAGTTTACGGTGATTATTCCACCAAGTAGCTGGTCTATTATCTCTTGGTGAAATGAGTAACATGTGGCATGATACATATTATTTGTGGCATCATCGTTTGTTTGTCAAATGTATTATGTCATGAGAGAGTTCTCTCACATTATTCTCATCATCATCATCAAGAGCTTGTATGTAAAATCAGTGGATAATGCATGATGACCAATTTTCTCCCACAAAAAGGTTTGACTCGTCTGGCTCCTTCACTTGCTAAGTAATATCATGGAAAGAAAGGAAATAAATTTAGGGAAAAACAAAGAGTGAGCAACACTTGAGTGATCAAGGGAACCGCCGTTGGATGAATCTTTTACTTCTTATACAATCACTCGCTTTGCTTTAATTCCCTTTAATTCAGTCCTACGCATTAATCCAGCGTGCCAAAGTGGAAGCAAATTAAAACAAAACCACTTCATATGATGACAATGGCAATCTATTCCACTCAATATATGTATATATAGCTTTTTTGAGTCATCACTTTTCCAATTGGAAACTTTGTTTGGCTCATCGTCCTTTAACCTTCCAATTATTTTTATGGAAAAGTAGAATATTTGCATTTTATGATGAGCATATCAAAGAATATTTCACACTTTTGTACGCTGGTGTAGGTATCTAGTAATTTGTGAGCAGAAAAGTTCACAAGAAACCGTAAATTGTTGTGGATAAAAGAATGAGCGAAAAAGTTGAGAGAAGACATTAAGCAATAAAATACGCCACACACACACCCATGAAAAACTCATCAACGTCAACACACATTCAACATCTTATTCATTTCCCTGTCATTCCTCAGATCTTAATGGCTTCACTATCTGTCACTACATATGAGTCTCTATCATTTATTTATACAGTACATGGCATTTATTTCAAAGGCTTAACAAGAAATGAGATTTTCTGTCTCAACGCAATTACTCAAACTCTTCCTTATAGATTATTAAACCGTTTTTCATATTAGTTGTTCTCATATCCGGTTATTAGCATTTCCAATTAATTTGTCCGATTATTCCAAAAACCATATATTATACATATATATACATGCCCACGTGCGTCTTGCAAACAATATATAACTACACGTTTATGACTTGGGTCCAAAAAACAAAAAAAAATCAAAACCACATAATTGGGAATCATTAGGAGAAAGAGACCGACTCACATTCTGCTCATAATGGTAATGATTTAGGTAGATGTTTGATAGCCAAGAATATAACTCAATTCCAATCAACTTATTTCCCACATTCCAACATCATTTTCTCCGAATGCAATTTCATCACATTTCTGTCCCAAACTCTCGCCTACGACATGTGGCCCAGAATAAATTTAAATTTACGTATTACACAATGGGTCGAAATATGTATAACGAAATATGATACAAGTTATTGGATATTGATATTGACTTAACGTCACTTAAATTGAATCAAGGTTATTTTCAGTACTTGTAAGTGTAAGTTGAGACTTAACCCTAACTATATTTTTCAATTGTTATCGCCACCTATAAACCCATCTTTAAAACGTGATATTCAACATTGATTATCGCTATCATAATTGTGGATTTTTAATCTCGCTAGTAAACAAACCAATTAACAACTTACATATTTATGTACATGACATGTGTATGGATCTACGTATGAAACATGTTTGCATATAAAATTCTATCAATAATCAATTACTTAATAAATGTCGCACTTTTTCACGATTATGCATGTAATATTGCATACATATAACATCATAGAAAATGAGACAATTTGTAAAACGGATAACGTAAAATGAGACAATTTTCTCTAAAAATCATGAAAGAAATGATGAAAGCGATGAGAATTGTGGACTGCCTCTGCACACTCTACCACCTTAATTCCTAGTTCTCTGCGGTTTAAAAGGGAGGATTTGAGCTGAAGCCACGAGAGAGTGCCCACAACTCCACACAAACGTCTCGGTCTAAACTTTCTCTCAACTCAATTTGTTCACACTTTCACTCTCATTTTATATGAGCTGCAAGCAAAGGTAAATGTATGTTGAAAGGTTACATACAAGGTTGTTTCAAACAAGTGTGAAGCTTGCGTCAAAAAATGCATGCGCTTTAATTTAATGCAATTTTAAATTTTGAGACATTCGATTAATTAATATATAATTAACAATTTACAAACTGAATATATTTTTCAAAAAAGGGTTGAAAAAATACTAACATTAAAAATTTGAAGGGATAAAATTATTCACTTAAACATTTATGTAAGTGTCAATAATAAGTATACCGACCATGGTTTGTGTGTCCACTGCATGCAATAGAGTGAAATCTGTTAAATGGGTTGAAATCAATGGATGAAAACAGACACTGAATTGGAATAGCAGAAGTATTTGAGTGAAGGAAGATCAAGTCAAACGGAGGAAGTGGCCCATCAAAAGGCCACGTGTGTAAATATAATGTGCTCGTTATGTACAACAAAATTCATTCCAAAAATCTCTGTTTACCTTGGATATTAAGTTCATCTTTAAATGGTTTTCAACCTAATTGACGTGATTCAGTTTTAAGCACATATCACTACAAATGTCAGGGAATGATAGAGAGCCTTCTTTACAAGCCCTTCTCCCATTGTTATTCTTACACACGTTCAGTTAAAATAAATATGAAGGACGACCATAATTTTAATATGTACATACATCGGTTAGGATCTGTAATAATTGTCGGCCCCCTTCTCCATTTAAAGCTCAATTTGAATGCATGCATTTAGAAAGAAATGAATTGCGCATTGGGTGTGAGTGAAAAGTAATAATCTTTATGTTCACGCATTCCCTTGGCTAAGAGAAATGTATAAGAAACCAAATAAAGGAACACATTGTAATTCAAGAGCTGTTTAATAATATAGAAACAAAAACTAACAAATTTGACATATTGTTAGTCGCAGTCACAAGTTGAGAGTCTGTTGTAATATTTGCTCTCTTCTTTATTGCTCCTTTTCGACATAATAACATAAATCCATCTGGATTTGGAATGACTCTCATAATAATAATAATGCTCATTATCCTCTGCTGATTGGATTGAAACGATAGAGACGAGAGAATCCCATTTTTGACCGTCAAACGTTGTGTTTAAAGGTTTTTTTCTTGAATAAATAAACTTTTGTTTCTATGCTAAGCGTCTTTCGGTTTCATAGTGATATTGCATACACTTGCTTCGTCTTCTTGTCTTCGTATAATTTGAGCGACATGGTCAAAACTTCATTCCAAGACTAGAATACATGTAAACATTTTTTTCTTTGCCTATTTAATGCCGCTTTTCTTGGCCACTAATCTGTTTCTAGTAAAAACAATAAATTTGGTGTTGATATGACAATAAAATTTATTTTTATGGTTACAGTTCCTCCAATTGCCAATTTAAAATCGTTTGAAAGGATTCGTTTTAAATCAACCACAAATAAATAGGAAGGATAAAAGAGTAAGTAAAGGAATGGATGAGGTCTCGTTATTTCCGTCGGAAAGGTCGAGTGGCATGTTTCCCAAATTTGGATGATGTTGAGGAAATGTTTTGGATGGAGAGGAAAATGAATTGGCTGTTGGGTAATGGGCTTGTGATGACAATCGAATGACAGGAGGCAGAAAGCACTTTTCCAAAGGAGATCGCAGGGAGTGACCTTATAAGCAAAACACACGAGCCATTGGAAGCAGTGTTCACTATTTACCCCACCACCAAATGATTGCCTGTTCTCAAGTTCTTAGAAAAAGGATCGGAAGTGTCCTGATAACTGAAACAGCCTCATCATCCCATCCCTTGCTGCTTCAATTCTCTCCAAGCCTCAAATAGACAATTTGGGAAAGAGAGAAAGTCAACAGGAAGAAAGATTAAGAGTGAATTGGATTTCAATTCATTCCTCCCCCTAATCAACTGAATATTGTGTGGATCAAATTGAGCTGAAGTCGGGATTCGAGAGTTGAATAACTGATTAGCTAAAATCTATTGATTGGGCTGAGAGAATGCGGCGGTCAACTTGTGATGGCTCAAGCTTTGGATGGTGTCCATGCTGGATGACAATGGGAGCCACTCATACAGAAAATCGTTTAACGTTCAGAACGCCCAATAATTCCACACTCAGCATGGTGAGGGAGCTTAAATTGCGGAAAGTGCTTTCGGGTGAAAAGAATAAGGCTAATTTTCAATAAGCTCGTCGCCTGTCTCACTTTTTATCACTTACATAAACTACTTTAAAGCAACTTTATTTCTGTGGTTGATGTGGAAACCAGCCAAAGTAAAATTGTCCAACAACGCCACATAAAAAATTGCACAACTTTTGGTAATTGGCTCATTGAATGTAAACTCTAATCACTTGGCTGTTGAGATTCTGTAAAAGTGAATGCTCAATAAAGTGAGACTTGCCACAAGACCTGAATACAAAATTCTAGCAATGCCATACATTTGGGATAAAGTGCACAAGATGAGTTTAAAAGTGGCAGTTGAGAGAGATTTAAGTGAATCCAATGGTAAAAATTCATATGTCTGTCACTAACCAGTTGACTTCCATCCGCTCTCATCCAAATTCCCCATCGTTTATATCTCATCGCGACTTCTTCTGGGACACGCAGACTAATTACTTATTTCACACACCGCTCGCTTGTCCTCCACCTTTCCCTAATCGCTTTCCCACCCGTCATCCAAACAACAATCATACTTGAAAATAGTAAATTTGTATATGAATTGCATTTCATGTTGGGTAAAAGTACCAAAGGGACAATGGCTATGTAATGAGGCACTTTCCAACCTCGGTCTCAGTATGTGGGGGAGGATTTGCTTGTTTTGTTACAGATACTTGAAAGTTAAACTCCACCAAAATGTGATTTGTAAATTGAGTATCTAAAATATTGAGGAACCAAATGCTCTCTGCTAAACGGAATGTGTGTGGGCTCAGTTTGTTTACATTTCTGTAAGGATCTTCAACATATACGAAGAGTTAAATTTGGTCTCTACTTTCATCTCATGCTCATGCTGGCTTAGTGGCCATTATATTTTGCGTTAGACTCTTTTTTATTTCTCACATCAAAAGACTCATCGTAGCTTCTGTTCCCCTTAGAGTTAATCTGTTCTGGCCAACTCACATCATCATCCTCATCTCTTTTGTTCTCTCTTTAATGGGCAAAGAGAAGCAGAGTTCAAAGGAATTACGTATGTGCCAGGAGAGTAATAAAGTATCAATATAACTCCATTGTTATGACTGTCTAAACTTATTGTGTGTGCAAAAATCTGTAGAAAGCATTGTTCCTTAACCGCAATTCATCCTAGCCAGTAAAACAATTCTTTGGGGGTCTGTTTCTAATCTAAAAGAATGAATGAAGGACACAGCGTGTCAGAAATAAACTCTTTTGTTTACATGTAAAAACCAGCCAACACGACGACGGCATTCATTTTTTAAAAGGGATGATAATATGTAAAATTGATGGAGATGAAGGAAAGTTTTTAGTTGTACACACATATTTATATAATAGCATTTACTCTTCCATGCAATGACTCAATTAGCGTGCATTAAAGGTATTCAGTTACCATTTGAGAGCTTCTTGGAGCTGACACCTTCAAACTTCTTTGGTTTTGTTGTGATGGAGAAAGTGTCAAGGAAATCAATGCAAACAACAACAGCTACTAATAATATAATGTGATGATAATAGCCAAAGTACAATGGGTAATTTAGAGTGAAAGTGAGTGTGGTTGTATAACACATTAGCCACAGATAGGTAGAATAATGATATGACACACGTGATGAGGTAAAAACACCTTGGCTCGGGTGGATTCCATTAACCAAATTACTACTTTATATTTATAATACATTTCTACAACTTTCGTAGTTTCTCCGCCGTTTTGGCAATTTGGACTTACTAAATGTCAATAACACCGTAATATATATGTATATACATTTTACTAAAGCTACTTTAATCGTAACCAATTATCCATACATATAAAGATCCCCTGTTTATAAATTGGTCAAAATGTTTGTACGACAAGGAAATTGCTTTATAAATAAAATCAAAGCGACTTTCAACTTTCACAAAGAAAGGCTTTGAAGGGCTGAGGTTGTGATAGTGCAATCATGATATTGGTAATGAATGGGGAGGGACGTTATGATGATGTATTTCATTGTTCCTTTGTGGAGAGGAGTCGTGGTGGTACGATGAAGCTCTGCATCCGCTTCGGCAGGTGACCGTCAAGTGTCCCAACACTATGCATTTCCCTCCACGCGTCAAAATACATCTAAACTCTTTGCCCCCACTTCTAACGTCTCAAGTGTATTGAAATCTGTCTTGGACAATTTTCTCTTAAAGAGAAATTCAACCCAACATTTACCAAGGAAAGATGGTCTATAATTAAGAAGATGGGCATGTTTTGTGTACTTTGTGAATCAGGACTCATGATGGATCGGAGGAGGAGATGAGATTTAGGAAGCAATTAACTCTGAGCTTACACTCTGAAGAAGGAGCTTTTTGTGATGGGCCAAAGGCTATTTTCTATTGAAGAAAAGAGTGAAAGTTAATCGTTGTACAAACAGGGAAACAGGGCTTCTCATATTTCAATCCACTTGAAAGCTATTGATCACTCAGATTTGATGGCCCTTCACGTCACTTGGCAAGACAACAATGACTCCTCCATTTGTCACCCTCCCTTTGCACAATCGACTTAACTACACTCACTTAATTTTAACAATTTGCCAAATTAAATGAAATTCAAGGAATCAATATATTTGTAATAACTCGGTTGCTTTATTTTCACCTTTGTATTTTATCATTGCACAACGTTTCTGACTAACACCGTGTTAGTAACACGTATATAAATATTTCGTGGAAGTATACACAATCTGTCTTCCCAAAATTGTAAATATGTAATGTGACACTTTTATTTGTAATAAGTATTAATAGTTTAGTAACACAAATTCATCATACCAATAATATAACGCAAATGGAATATACGCAAACAGATTTGGTTTCTAACAAAACAAAACTGATAATTGAAAATCATTTTTTTATCATCAGATTTAAGGAAGTATTCCAAATTATTTGTAACTGCCAATCTTCATAAACAGTTTTTTTGTCATTTCTCATCTATTTCAATAATAGCTGTATTTATGTCTAATAATAATAAAACTAACGAGATCGTCGATTCAAATCGTTTCTTTTTGCCCCATAGAAGATTCATTTATCAAATACATGCTTAGTCACTAGAAAAACCCTAAATTTGACAATATTCTGGACTAGGAGCACATTGCTTTATTATCAATTTAGCCAACGAACGTGATTTGGTTATCAATGGGATAAATAAAAGTGGTAACTAGTTACTACATACATATATGAGAAATGAATGACAATCCGAGATTTGTTTTTCAATATATTGTACTTCCGCTGCTAAACAGCTCAAACCTCGCACAATCATTTAGTTTACATGCTTCTTTAAATGACCTGTTAAAGTTCATTTCATGTAATTGATTCCTGATTTCTATGCAGGGACTTATCTCTTAAGAGAAGGAAAATCTTAATGAATCTGTTCATTCTTGTTCCCTCTCTAAAATACTGATAGTTAATAGCTTTACCAGAACACAAGATAAACTTAAATACGCTATTCCCATTCACATTCGTTGACTGCCAGAAAGATGTAAGCACAAAAAATCAACACAAATATGGAAATCGTAAAAGTGAATGAAAGTAGGCTGTATTATATGAGACTACGCTAAATAGAAGTGATGAGGCGTGTGAGGGCATAATATTTATCTCATAAACTTATGACTTGTTTTTTCATGTACTACCTAATCTATATAGTAAGTGCATACAAATGATACTTTCCTGAAGTAATTTAAATCTTTATACTTGTGGTAATTGACCGGGATTTCTTTTTCACGGGAGGACGGGGGGCGGGGGTGGCACGTGTCCCGCAGGGGCCCCTGGATAAGGCTTCCCAAACTGGAAGGGCCAGCAGTAGTAAGAGTAGAAAGAGTTTAACAGCAAATTGCTTGGACTCAGGTAAGGCTTCACTTCTTCACGATTGTACACTACCTGAAATTTGCCAACAAAAACACTTCATTAGCATATTACAAAGTTTTTGTCGTAAAAGTGAAAGCTGCAAAAATTTACAAACTCACTTTATCGTCCTTCATGAGAATTTTTACAGCTACCTTTCTGGCTTGTGGAACAGGACAAGGAGAGGTCATGTCTTGCTGCAACTTCCGCTTGGTCTTGTATCTTCTATTTTGAAACCAAATTTTTACCTGTTGGAACACAAGTTGAACTTTAGAGTGTGCAATTAGAGATTGCTCTTGTTTAAAGTGAATGAACTAAATAGATACTACAAATGCAACACTTCTACCAAGTGCAAAGAAGAAACAAAAACAATAATATGGGAAAAGGGCAGCTTTGAGATCACTTGAAGTTGTTGAATGCTGATGTACAATGTCCATATGCCACTTAAGATTACTCATAAAGCACTTAGGCTTTAAGATCAAACAAAAGTTGGACTGAATTATATGTTCTGATTTACAGTGTCTTATAATGAATGTTTGCAATTCTATAAAGGTTTTTAAATAATTACTGCGTACGTGCGTACCTGTGTTTCCGTGAGTTTCAAGGCTTGTGCAAGATCTGCTCTTTCTGGTCCGGAAAGATATCTTTGGTGACTAAATCTTCTCTCCAATTCGTATACCTAATAGTAAGAAGGAAAAAAAAACACATTGTAATCAAATTTTCTAGCCTTATATTTAATCTATTTGCACAGAAAATTTTAATATGGAATAAAATACGTGATATAATTCTAGTATGAATTTAGGATCAAAATTGTTACCTGTGCATGAGAAAATGCAGCCCGTGATCGCTTTTTCCTTGGTTTCATTTCTGTATCTGAAAAATATGATAAGTGGACTGTAAATTTTGATCTGAGAAATTCTTCAAATGTTTTCTATAAAAGGCTCATCAAGAGATTCTTTGAAAGGGATAATTGGCAATTTGAGATTTTTGCGTAACAATTTAAAGAATGTCATACTCTTCTTTTTGGACTCGTCTGTTTGTTAATTCAAGTATTTGACAAATCTTAGTTGTACAAATTGTAATATCAAATTAAGAAAAATTTGAAAGTTTGTGATTACATGTGTTGCATAATCTTGTCAAGGACAGGGAAGGTGAAATTCTTCTTTCTCTCATACAAAAAAATGTTGATTTTTGTTGTTACCTTTAATTTGGTGTTTCATCCTCATGTCCAAAGCTTCTGCATCCCAATCACTGTGATTGAACATTGTGGAGCTGGCCTGAGAGTCTGGAGAATCCAGCTGATGATGACTATTGTTATTGTTATTGCTTGGGAAAATAGTTGTCCACACCCCATCATAGTTTTTATTGCTCAAAATGTTTTGGATGGAGAAAGGTGTACTATTATGCTCCTCTTTGGAGGAGGAAGAGGACGACATTTTCACTTTCACGACGCAGCTCGGACACTAATCACTGTACAATTGTGCACTTTTCCGAACATGGGCTCTTGTTTTACGTCTGGGCGTTGTGAGACTAATGGGAGAGTGAAAGATGATTTTAAGAGATGAGGTTAAAATAATTTGTCGACGGTGAGAGTGGTTTGTGTGGGGGCGGGGCTTGGGCGTTGTGGGACTCACTTCCGCCCCATCCACCAATCAGAGAGATGCGCAGCCAAACGTCCGCCTCTTTCTTTCACCTCAATCCTTCATCACTCAAATTGTTGCGTTGTTGCAAAGATTCCAAATAATGCATAGCTTCTCTTTCTTTTGCATATCAAGGGCTTAAGATCTTAAATTTGGATATGGCCATCAACACATTCCAATAATTCCACTCTTTATTAAATAAACGTTTGTTATATTTGTCAGCGTGTTACAAAATTGCAGGGCTTCTTGGAAATATATCAAAAGAATAAATCTCAAAAGTTTTTCTTTGTGCTCTATATGTAAGCTAAAATTATACTACTCTATCATCTTAAATCAAATAAATTAGCTATTTTGCTTCACGCACTCTAAATATATGCACATTTTTAAATCGAATGGAATTTATCTTGTATCTTGTGACAAGATTCTTGTCCAAATGCATTTCTATTAATTGTTGACCAGACTATACATATTTTTACTTTATTAGCATATTTTTTTGGAGATTAATCAAAATTTTAAATAACTACAATATATTGCAAACAATGTTATCAATTGCTAACTAAAGCACCCATACAAATAACTTTATGCGCAATTGGCACCATAAACTTAAAATATTCCGTTGATTGCAGAATCCAAAGAGAAATTTTGCATATGTACGACATTACTATTACTATTATTAATATTAGCGACAATAGGGACGTAGGGATATGAATTATTGGACTCTAAAAATGACCATTGTCCATCAGAAGGAGTGTGACCCAGTGAAAAAGAAGAAACAGAATCAAATCCTGTATTATTACCATTGATATAAAAATTATCTCCGGAACACTCGGGAACAAGTTGATTATTATTATTTTCGCTGACCATCATCTCATAATTATCATTTTTGCTGGCATTGATGTCAAAGGTTAATTTTGTCGTGTTTGCAACCTCACTTTTAGTTTCCGTAAATTGAAATTCCATGGATTGTTGAGGTGAAAAATGTTTTTTGGATTTATAGCGTCTATTTTGAAACCTGCAGCAAAACAAAGATTCTTTAGCTAAGCATCATTAATTTCCCCAAAGCTTTTGCTACCATATTTTGACTTGATTCGGAGTTAGCTTCAACTGCTTTGCAAGTGCATCTCGTTCATTGGCAGAAAGATAGCGTTGCTGCTTAAACTTTCTTTCCAACTCGAAAACTTGGGCCTGAAAAAGGGAAAAGTTTCATCATGACATGACCATGGTTTCAAATATAAACGGAATGAACAAAGTAAGCCAACTACGTGTCCCCCTATGACGCAGAGTTACGTAACACAAACTTGTTGGGTGGTTAAAAGCGGATTCACAGCCACCAGAGACCCTTCAACTACTTGAACGGAACCCAACGCAAAGTTTGTTTCCGTTTAATTTCCCCATTGCTTGGGTTCCTCACTGCCAGGGTTTATTCTTTATACAGCATCACAAGTCTCATTTTCCATGCATTTCTTTATAACTTGATCTCAAACTTATTTGAGACGTTGAAGTTTTTATGAATTTTGTTTGATTTGATTTTGTAGGATGGACATTTTAAATAGATGCATGCATGAAATTGGTAGATATTGAATTTGTAGATTAATTAGAGATAGCATCTTTTATATTTTTAGCCCCTAAATTTAAAAATAAAATTCCAAGTTCTTTCTTCGAATAAAAATTGATGAGGATTTGTGATTGGAAGTGATAGGATCTAAAGAATTTCAATATTCTTCTTCCAAGACAATGGAAAACAAATAAAACATTCCAGTGTAAATGAAGGGCAGTAGTGACCTTTTGTGCCCGACATCATAATCACGGTGCGGTGACTTTTGATAGCATCTTTAAAAGTTAAGGGTGTACGTTAAAATTGTAGATGCGTTTGGGCGATACAATGTGAGAACATTGTGGCGTAAATCACTGGTGGACAGTTACCTGGGAGAAGAGCACTCTTGGCTTTCGTTTAACTTTGGCCTGCCCTTTGACATTGTTGGTGGTTGTTTGGTAAAATGACTTTTTTCCACGATGAAAATCACCAAGAACAAGGGAGTCAACTTTGTCACCTCGTCCGTTGGACTGCTGCGGCTGCCTTTGTCTTTGCCCAACTTCCTCAACCTCCACCTGAAATCTCTCATAGATTGTATCAACCCAATCATCATAAAATTAACTCTTCCTCATTATCCCAACCTCACTGCCCCATTAAATCTCACATAATATACTGGAAATTACCGTAAATAAATTGGATAGGCTGCTGGACGGGAATGGAGAGCAAAAGTATGTCAAATGGGCCAAGTGAGGAGAAGTAATTACGTCCGATGCTGAACTTGATGCTTCACGTTGAGTGAGATAAGGCTTTCTCCTTTAGTATTAAAAAAATGATAGGTATTAGTATTATAATAATTTGAGATTAATTGGCAGTGATTTTAAGGCAGTGATTGACAGGCATAATTGAATAAAAAATGTAAAGGATTTAGTAAAAAGAATATTTTAGGGATAACAAATAATTTCATTATTATTATTTGCAGGTGGGATGGGTATACAAGTGGGTTGCCTTTTTATCATTATTTCCATAATTGTAGAATCATGTTGTACATACCTGGGTAATCTGTTATCACTGGGTGTAAGTTTTGATTGAAGATGCCCGTAAATGGCACTGGTTGAGTAGTCATTTTGAAAGGAAGGGGAAGGGCCATCAGACACATTGTAGGACTTGGGATTGTCCACGTCATTGTAAATTGCTGAATACGTTGTTCCTTTTGACTCTATCAAGTCAGTGGACCAAAAATTGTTGCCCAAATTTGAGACACTCTGCTGGTCGGTCTGTCCAAAGGGCATAGTGGCATATCCCTTGGCACACATGTCCCTCTCACCTCATTGTACCTCAGGTCACAATAGGTAAGTGGAAATTGATCCGCGGTAAAAGCCGTAACAATGGGCAGCTCATTGAGGCCGAGCTTTATGAATTTCTTTACCAGAGGACAAGGATTACGGGTGACTTGAAAGCAAGAGTCACGGTCATCATCCATCCACATAAAAATCTAAAGGAGCCGAATCTTATATAATCTTCTTCTCGCCTTTTCACATGACAATTTCTCCCATATAAATGCACCAATAATTCAATTAAATGTTACTCACAAAAGTGGAGGTGTTACAACATTTTTCAAGAAAAAATTCTTTCTATTTTGAGATGTTTTATTCCTTTGTGAGACTCCTACTGTCCAAAGCAGTGAATGAGACTCGAAACTTTCTCACGACCAAGGACGTTTATTTGTCAAATTGATAACACTTTTTCCACACCTGACAAATCTCTTTCTAGTTCAAAGGACACGGAGTCAATTTAAAGCGTGATTTTTATTACAATGTCCAACATATTTTCTTGTGTAAGTCAAAGATGAAAATGAGCTAAAGAATTTTGCTTTATATATAAATTGCGTTAAAATGTTTCTTTCTCTGTAATTTGGAATATGAAGGATGGAGGAAAAAGACGGAGAAGACTTCTGCATTCATGTTGTTTCATCTTTGCTTAAAATTAAGCATATTGCCCTTTCTAATCTTTTAAAGTTACTAAATTCTGGCCATTACTTGATCCATGGGAGTCAGTGTTGTGTTTACTATCCGACTCTATCAATAAATACGCCAAATAAAATAACATTTCACGCAAAATAACCACATGTGCAACTTTCTAATAATAGTATTAAATTAATTAAGACACGTTTAAAGTTTCCTTAAAGAATTGCATATTTACTTAACTATAATTTAGATTTTAACAATGGTAAAGACACAAAAATAGTTGTAACAACATAAAAACTTTACAAAATGGACTTGTAATAAAAGCTAATAAAGAGAGGATGCAAGTATTTGGCTGTCTGCTGTCTTTCCTTTTAATCTGACAATGAATGAAAGAAAACAGACATAATTAAGATAAACTCAAAAATTCAGCCCCATAGATGGACGTTTCACATTTGTATAAACATTGATTTGAGTATATTTTATGAGTTAATTATTTTACAGGCTGGAAATAACTCGTTGAATGGAATGTGTTTGGAGAACAATATAATTATTTCTTCTTTCCCTGCAATATAATGGGATTAAGAGGAATTGAGAGCTTTTGTAATTTTGATTAAAAAAATAAAGGAGAAAGGTTTTGAGGATGAGTATTGAGTACAAAAAAGAAAGTTAATTGAGAGGAAAGGGGCAAAGTGAATTGTTGCAATAAATTGAAATAATCGTCAACATCTCGCTCTCTATTTAGAGGAGGCAATAAAACTAATAAAGCAGTTGAATAATCGAGTGGAGGAAATTTAAAAAGAAAGCTTTTTTTCTTCCTCTTTCTCTTTTTAAATGGATGGGTATATAAGTTGAACAAAAGTTTTCTTATTGTGTTTCTTGTTGGAGATGGGAGGAGATAAATGAGTGTACGCATGCAAATAGGTCCATTGTCATGGAGAAAGCGGTTGAGGGAAAAGGATTTAAATTGGGCTGTCGAATGGAACGTGTAAAAAATAAATGGAGGGAAAGTGCTACAATTTGATGTAATAGGGGAAAGCGTGTGGAGTGAGTAATAAATGAATTCATTCTCCAGAGAGCGTCCTCCTTGTCCCCAGTTTGGGAAATGAGAAAGAAATTGAAATCTGCATAAAATTTATAGCGTCTCCAAGGTAAAAATGGCAATAAAAATGAAAGGAGACTAAATCCTTTGAGTAAATTGAATTGGAGAGAAACGACTTCAATTTAAAAATGTCGACAGAGAGTCAGCTAACTTTTCCCATTTTTTCTCTGCTCCCCGATTGTGGGAAAACATGAACAAGAGTCTGTAAATTGAATCGAATTTATTTTAAATGTACTTTTCCTCTTTTCACCCACAATTTACCGTATATTATATGAGGAGGAGGAAAAACTTTGGAGCGGGTTGGGCCCAGGGATTTGATCATGACCAAAGTCTTCCAAATCCAAGTGAAACATAAAAATGTAAATATGGCCAATCTATTTTGCATCCAAAGTTCCGGGTGTGAGAATTTCTAGGGAAAATTGCACCTACGCTCAACTCTCCACTCTTTTACGACCATTCCCTCCGTAATTTATCCAAACACCCTTCTCCTCATCATCATTATCAATCCTTAAAGTTTCTTCCCAGAATTGGTCACAATTGTTTTATTTCGCTCCCACCATTTTATTACATACCGGCACTCAAGAGGATTTTATGAGTAATATCCTCCCGTTAAACGACATCCTCAAATATATATAACAATGTCATTTATCTTCCACATTCATAAGCAGCTTGTTTTACATCATGAAACAAAACTAAATGTGAAATCCTCCTTTTACTCTCTCCATAAAACCTTCATGGATTTCATTCTCTAATCCTTCAAATCTCATGTTTTATTTATTTTCTCTTTAATTTCATCCTATCCCTTCCAGGCACCCTGTGGCCCCACAAATAATAATCCATTATTATTATTCTTATAAACATATTGCCAAAAATTTCCCATCAATATAAATATAAATATACACCCCTCCAAAGCTTGTTTACCATTTACCATAATTTCAAATAAAGAAAAGTCGGATTATTGCAGATAAATATCAGTCTTTTTTCATCATACAAATGTTGACTTACGATTAGTGACATTGTTAGGATTACTATTGGTCTGAGCAAATAAGCAAATAATTCCATATATATCTATCTAGATATGATTGATTATGTTTGTTCCCACATTTGAAATTATTATTAAAGAGTTTATTAGTTGGCTTAAAAAAAGGAAATTAGGCAAGGAATATATATATATATATATATATGCATATATATATATTTGGTAGAGTTGAAGAGCAACTGGCGATTAGCGTGTTGTATAAATCATTAGACGGTTTGCTAAATAAATGAGTAATGAGCCAACTAGTAGCTGTTTTGCAAAAGGAGACGACGGCTCCAATATATTCCTAATAATTAATGAGTGCAGAAAGAGGGACTCTCTCGTAATTATTGAGAAGGGTTAATAATTGGGTGTGTGAAGTAATAATTGCACAAGACGAAAGTCAAGACTTGAATTCAAAGATACGCCTCTAAGCCCCACTTAATTCCCTCTCCTTTGCGGTGGCAACAAACCTCAATAATGCAATTAATAAATTTGACCAACACACAAATATGTATAAATGGCGACAAACTAGCCAAGTCAATTCAATTGGTGTCAATTGGCCATTTTTATCAAGAACCAATTATTTTAGTAGTAAATACTAAATACACCACCCATTAATAATTGTCACAGTTTGCGACAAACGCCATTGGTGATTAATTACAGGTGAAGCCACTTAAAAAAGATTTTTCTTGAGACAGTTTAATGCCATGTTTGGAAAAATGTTTTGGAATGAAAGGCGTTCTTTCCCTTTAATTTAAGCTTTCATTCAATAACAAGAAATAGACAAAGACATGGACATTAAATTGTTATTCGCTTGAGAAAGCTTTCTCAACAAATAGCTTTAATTATCTGCAAAACAAATTTAAAGCGTTATACAATAGTCAATAGTTAAATTAATACGTATTTCAAAGCTATTATATATTTAAGCAACTCAAAATCCTTAAATTACCATCATTGTAATAATAACGTGGTAAAATAAATGGATAATTATTTCGTTTATAATTTGGCTGTAATCAGTTTAAGCAATTGAAATGTTTATCCATCAGGTAATGGAGTTGTCTAATGAAAAATGTTTTTAGATTATGAGTTATTGATAAATTTAAATTTGATAAATCGCTACGTCATGTAACATTTCATTGGAGGACAATGTCGTTTGGTTAGTTTCATTTAAAGAAATAATTTCGGATAGATTATTTCTATGATGCAAAAATTTATTGGATCATTGCCACAATGCAGTGGCATAGCTTGAGACTGACACCTCAGAAGACGGTGTGAACTGTCATGATGAATAATACAACTTAATTATTAAACGAGGATCCTTTTATCATTAGCTTCACATGATTTACTGTATTGAAAGTATTGAACCAATCAACTTTTCCAAGTGTTCAATTCAAAATTATTATCGAGTTGTGTAAAATATACAGAATTCTATTGATAAGGAGAAGTAAAAAAAGTCTGGGATTGAATTGTTGGATAGCTTTCCTAATTGGTGATTCAAAATAGTACGCTCATCGTCATTTCCTTAGGAATATATAAACTCGTATCAATTCATCTAATTAAACATTTCTCCTTTTACTCTTGGAGTAAAGATATAAGAGTCATGATTTCTTTCTTTCCCCTGCAGCACACGCAACATGATTTTGTTAGGACACATCATCACGGGACAGATTGAGATGTTGGTTGATGGATAATGGCGTTGGTAATGAGCTAGTTTTCGTATGATGATCGTAGGATATGACACCCTTACTTCCAACTAACATCGGAATAAGTATACATAAGATGTGTGTACATTAGCAATAGATTAGACTCCAATGAAGTCAATAGCAATGATTTCCAGCGTGACAATGGCTCAGCGTGTGGGTAAATGACTCTTAATGTCCATTACTTCAATCCATTAATTTTTACTCCCTTATTTCCCCTCAATGTGTCTAATCTTTGATACAAAAAAATCAACTGTTGGTCTTTGGAGGAATAAGAATATGTCGATAATTTCTTCTACTCTGATGGATATAAATGTTTACTTGATTATATTTTGTGGTTTATAGTGTGACTTGTATCACAAGTTTTTTGCTCAACTGCCACGGACAATCAACCTTCATTGGCGGATGGATGGATAGATTGATTAAGTTAACAGGAAACCTAAATGCCTTGTCTAATTGAGAATCAATGACAGTCCCATTAGTCCTCTATCAACCCGAGGGCGCATCATCATCAGCACCGCAAAAGTTTCCAACCTCTCAACCATCATAACATTTTATTATTTTCTTTCTTAATTCCAAATAAATATATACAAAGACAGGTATTTGTAAGTAGCAACTTAGTTTGCAATTTCATACGAAATATATTTATATAAATTTCCCGTTGTATAATTTAAGTAGGGAAGCAAGAGCAAATATTTGGTCTGTGGGAAATGTAATGAATATATGGAATTGGGCTTCAAATTAGAAAGTCAATATGGCTTATTAGTCTCATTTTACCAGAGAACTTCGTTGAACTTTGGTGGTGATTAATTTCTTAAGTCAATAAAATTGATTTTTGATGTTATGCCCAAGTTTATGCAACGCCTTTTTAATGTTTTTCTGTCCCAAGCTGATAATCCTTCTAAACAATTTAATTTTCTAAGGAGGAGTGTGTTGACTTCTCTGTTGAGACAATTACAAGAGTGGAGGTATCAATTGCTCGTCACTACCGAAGTACACACTACTCATCATAATGATGCCCTAACTGTTGAATTATTATTGGGAATTGGTAGTTAATTTAAGGGATGTCGGGGGAACATAAAAATGTAGGTTTCAGGGTGGTGCCCTTTGAGAGGGGCAATGGTGACGGAGAGCGTCAAAGCTAATGGTTACGTTCCACTACGCCCGGGAGTACATAATGAGCCGTCAACAAGTAAGACAAGAGATAATCATGAGAATGAATTTGAAAACAAGTTTTACTGGACAAGAAAAAAGGCTTAGCAGCGGGGGAAGCGCATCCCATGCAACTTGATCAATTACATACAATGTGATAACTTTACTAGGTTACCAGATTCCTTTAATTGTTGCGCCCAAATGATGTTGTTGTGAGTTTGATGAGGAACGGATCAAACGTCTAACAACCCAACAACAATCTGAGGAATAAGAGGTCAGCGGTCAGCGTATAAATGTAGTCCCATTGAGAGGAAATGCATATATAAATATAACGAATACATAATTGCATGTTTCTAATTAAAATCATCTTTTAATTTAATATTTACACCAGCTCATTCTATTTATGTATATATATATATGACATTTGATTAAAATAAAGTTGTTCTGGTAAAACGAGAGATAATCCGGAGAGATACAAAAGGTATAAATGTAATCATCGTTTAATTTAGGCGTGATGAATAATTAAGGAAACATACATAGTCCAGTTTGCTCACTTGTTGTAATTGGTCGTTTGTAATGGGAAGAAGATCGTGGCTCAATAATTTCATTCCAATTGATAGGAAATTAAGTGACTCTCTATTCAATATTTAATATGCCATAATGCCATATTATGGGTGACGAAATTATAAGGGAAACGTAAAGTTATATGTGAACTGTGGGGAACCAATTTCCTTTGCAATGTGATTAGACATTACCCACCTTAGCTCCCGTTAATTTTCACCAATTTCTCTTCAAATATTCATGTTTTACTTATACTCATCCTAAATAGACAAAACTTAGAATGACGAGGGAGTCTCGCGATGAAATGTTGATGAGTTGGTCAAATTACTTGCTTCTTATATTCTACCCGTAATCGTTGCCACAACAAATAAATTAACAACATAATTTATGCAGGGCAGCATCCACACGCCTCACACTAAATTTCGGTTTTAAAATGCCTTTAAACTACAACCAAGAAAAAAAATGTTGAAAAGATTGACACATTTCATATTTCTAGTCAAAGTTTTATTATACATATACATTGTTATTCCATGCTACCCAAAGCGTTCGGTTTGTAATTGGAAAGAAACGATTAATTTAATTTCAGTCAGTCTTTTATTGTCTTGTAGAGTAAACAGAGCAAGCGATCATATTAATGGCTGACAGAAGACCTTTTAATCACATTTAATTTTTCATCTCGGGCCAAGTCATGTAAAAAAGACATTTGCGCAACCCATGAATTGAGTTTACTTTTATGAGGCCGGAATTGATTACCCCACTATTATTACCAAAGACCAACACGAAACAAAAAAAAAGAGATCAAGACGACGACGGGTACTTTACAATTTACAATGCCCGGCGTGAATTATTTTTCGTGGTTTTGCTGCCGACATAACCAATGAGTTTTTTATGTTCCAATAGATTTTCTAATTCAGACTTTTAAATGCTGACTACGTATATCCTATCATTATGGGCGTTTAAGGTGGCAACGTTTATTCGCCGCGTGGCCAGGAATTAACTTCCGATGAAATTTCATTATTTGTCCAGCTCACCCATACACAAAATAACTGCTTAAGCAAATAATGCTACTGATGCGACGTGTGTAAAGGGAAATAAAAAAATGCTTAAATTGCTTTCTCCCCTTCGTGTAATTAGACTAAATGTTATTTAATACTAATCTTTTTATGCAAACACAGCACGGGAGTTTTCCACCCAATAAACCCACAATTCCCACAGCCCTTTTGTTTACTTTGAGGAACAATTTACTAAACGGCCTTAAATTCTATTAAGACACTGCTTGATTGTTATTTTTTACAGGGAACTTGGAAAATGTTTGATGACATTGTCTAGTTGTTTTTATTGGCTTTAAGGCTAAACATAAATGAGAAAAGTTGTCTTTTTAATATCACGAATGATGATGATCTTGTACAAACAGTAATAAAATTATGATGTGTATTGTCATTACGGAAATATATAAAATGAAAATGAGCGATTATTCAGTAAACAAAGAAAGTCAAAATGAGATTTTAGATTTCTGTGATATGCTTTGATATGCAAATTACTCTACTCAAATTGCCAAAGAAAATAAAGCGCTTACATAAACATGGTTATTGTTTTCATTCTTGGTTTGCAATTACACAGTGTAAATATATAAAACCAAATATAAATAAATATAAATTGCAAATTGAATGTTTTCTTTTTAACAATGATGCACATCCAATCCAATTATAAAGAGACATGGAGATGATCATCAACTGTTTGTTTATAGGGAGACCACCTAGAACCATTATTACATAAGGAATAATAATATTATTATACCTCCCGTAGGAAATATACGAGTGGAGAAAGAAATCAACTGAGAGCAAACATTTTTAAAATTGTTTGTAAATCTTACTTTGTTTTTATTTTTTACGTAACACACTAAAACAATGAGAGAGATAACATTTTTGACTGTGCATGAGTATGTACAATATTTATACAGTATACATGATAACTTAACAAAAATATGAACGACATGTTGTACGGTATACGAGCGAAATAAATAAAAAATAATTATTATGATTAAAAAAATTGACTTTAGTGTTGGGCAAATAGTTGAGCACTATTTTGAATTAAAGTGTTAAAATTAGCTGCGGCTGCGGCGGCTGCAAAAGCGGCTGCAAAATGTGGTCGCGTTGCCATTTTGATCTTTTCAATCTCTGCTTCTTGAATTCGCTTAGCCTTGGCTCGTCTATTTTGAAACCAAATTTTGACCTGGAATAAAGAGAAAAAATGTATATTTAGTAAATTTCATCAACACTTTTAGCTGCTTTTTGCTTGCATGTATGTTATTTATGAGACTCAGGGTTGCATACATATTATAAATTATAATTATAGATATAATAGATGTGTGATTAATCTCACCAGAGATTTTCACATTCATTAACTCATTAATTTTCGTTTACTTTGTTTGCTTTTTGTCAATAAAAACGCAAACTTGGGAACAATGGAAAAGCATTAAAGCCAATTAAGAGATGTGTTCCTTTGAAGTTTGATGAAAGAAGCGTATAATATTTAATTTAATTGGGATAAATTATTATTGTTGTTAATAAAAAGGGACGTTGAGGGAAAGAAACGCAATTTAAGCCACTTTGTTTGTCGTCATTGCATGAAGAAGAGGAGGAATAGGGATTAATGAGTCTAGCAGTTAATTAAAAATGTGGCCTTTCCATAATGACTCTTAATTATCACTAACAAAGACATGGTTGAGAAAATAAAAGTTGCCTTTGTCTGCTCTTCATTTTGCATGTAGTTGTGCCAAATTTAGTGCTCATAATAATAGAGAAAAATGCAGGCGACAGCTGCCCTTTAAATTTGCATGAACTTTATACTCCCCACAATTTGAACTTTTCTTGAATAAACAATTTAATTCTGTCGCAAATTCTAAGCCGCATTATCAAACTTCTTTTATATCCAAACGTTTTGACCACCGAACAGTTTTATTTATTTTTTATATATATTAAAGCCTTCAATCATCTCATAACACACTGAAACCCGGAACAACAATTTAACATACTTATTATAATTTTAATTTGAAAATACCATAGAAAACTTTTTTCTCTTTCAAATAAACAAGCAAACAACTCTGTTGACGAGCTGTTTGTCATTTTTTAAGCATTCATTCAGATCATGCAAGCTTATGTATACGGACGATGACCACGTTACAATATATAGATTATGTAAAATGTGCGAAATTGTGATTGGGGCGATAAACCTAGCAAACTATAATTAAAACCTTTTGTAAATAATTTGATAACAAATTCTCACCATGAGATTTGTTTGCATAATTATTATTAATTATTACTCAGGAAGGAGGCATTTAGCCAACCATAAAATTTTGACTTTTTCAAAGAGCTTTTTTATGCAAACAAACCATCAATTATCTTAATATGCAAACTGTAGTAGTAACTATCAACAACCCAAAGTAACCTCATCACATTTTGCAGGAAATCCTTAATTTACAAAAATTATCAAGTTATCAACCCATATAGTATGATTTTCAAGTGGTTACAAAATATGGTATAAAATTTGAGCGTCGACACGCAAATGACTCAACTCTTTTGTCACACTAGCTAAAATTGTCTTTTTTATCCTTATTTTGTGAATGGATTAATGGCCGACCACCCAATTCCTTGCTCCAGAGGAGAGAGAGGAGGATCACCATCATCATCCTTTCTATTCCAAGAGTGGTCGTAAGGGTAATTAACAGCGAATTGTATTTGAGACGCCCAACTAACAACACCCAACAAATTTAGTCATTCTTATTATCCCTGACTCATCCTTTTGTCCTCCTCCACTACCAATCAACACTTGTCTCTTATATGCAACCCCATTAAGTCTCTCATTTTTTATGTAGGTGTGAAATGCAGTTAATTTGAATTGAATTCAGTTTAAATTATTTGTTTACCTGTGTTTCTGTGAGACTGAGGGATGAGGAGAATTCTGCACGTTCTGCAATGGACAAATATTGCTTCTCCTTGAATTTCCTCTCGAGAGCCACAAGTTGTTGTGTTGTGAACGGCGTCCGTGGCTTCCGATTTGGCTTGTGTTTCCTCAGATGACACTTCATGGGCGAAGGGACTTTGGGAGGAGACGGAGGCTCGTTTGATGGACCTGATAGAAAAATAGTTAAATGAGCCATTTTAATCATTAGTCACCATTAGTGAGTCATGTTTTTAAGGGACTTTTGAGCAAAAGGGTTATTGTGTATTTTTGTACGCATTCATACTGTTTTATGAAGGGAGACTTTTATTTGATGAATAACTATGTTCCCATGTGAGGCAGACAGACTCCAAGACATTCCAATATATAAATACTAATAAATCCTCTCGCCCTCCCTGCCTATGTTTATCTTAAACTGTCATTTCTCGTTCCCAGGCTAATCAATTTCTTAATACTTTCTTTCCATAAATAAACATTGTCTTCAACTGCCCTACAATGCTCCAGTTTCATAAAAAGGATTTTTAGATAAAAAAAAATCTCATATCTATGTAGCTCCTTTTGTTCCTCCATGATAATGGATTTCTAATTTGATTTAATTACAAAGAAAAAAAACAATGTGCATGTCAACTACTGCTACTAGCTATATGAATTTGCATGAGACGTCCGTGGTTGCGTTTTCGTTCTGGGTTTGCAGTCATGTATTAAAAAAAGTGTTGTGTGAAATGAATAGATGACGTGTTTGTGACATGATGCGTGTTTTAAAAAAAGTATTTTTCAGCCCAGTTAATGAATGTGTGAAAGAGTGTTGACGCTTTGTATATGATATGGACAAGGTACTTACTGGTGGGAGCGTCATTTAGATGATTTGAGGGTGGGAATTTGATCCCGGACCACGAATGGATGGATGCAGGATGAGGGAAAGGTAATCCGGGTATTAATAAGTTACCCGGATATCCAAAAGGATAGGGGGCAAAAAGAGGGCTATTTGGCATCGGCATAGGTTTATGGACAGCAGGACTTGGCGGCGTGGCTGGAGGAGACAAGTCACTGTAGTCGTGGACCATGACGCTGTCCTTATGTTGATGATGATGACTTCCCCCTGCCAATAACGAGTCCACGGTAAACAAGGAGGACTTTTTCTCCTTTGGACTAGATGAGCGACGTCTCACTCTCCCCAACACTTCACTTCCCCCAGAGACCAATTTGAGGTCGGACAACATGGTCACTTTTAAATTCTCTTTAATTGTTCTTCACTGCTATTGGTAACTATTGTGGTAATTATAAGTACGTTGTGGTATGTCAAGTTGAGACGCAAGTTAGAGGAGATGGGACATTGCCAGCCTGTTGAGCTTGTGGGTGACAAGTGAGTGACTGAGGTTTGTGGTGGCTGTGTTTTGCTTACTTGTGACCGGTTGTTCCGTTGGACTGCTCTCCAAGAGTGAATATCACCACCAACTTGCTCCATGCTTTTAGCTACCACCACCCTCACAATTTCTCCGCCTTCCACTTACTTACTCTCTGGACCCTTATAATAAGTACAACGTTCCCTCAATGTTCCCTTATTCTAGGAACTCCATTCCGATTACCCCTAATTTACCCATATCATAGGATGGAGTAGTCCTAATCCTCACAGGTCTCAAGTGCACCATTTAAAGTGGCATGGACAACTCTGGACTGCAACTGGGCAAAGAATTTACATTCAATTTATTTTACCATATATTTGACACAATTTACTCATTCATTGTTGTAGCTGGAATTATTATTATTTAGCAAGTGTTAGGATGAAAGGCTAAAGAAGTATTTTGTAGTTGTTGTAAAGATATGAAACATTTTGGTTGTTTAACGACCAGTTCATTGGAAATTTGAGGATTCTCAGCGTGAGATCAACTTTTCTTGGTTTTTCATTCCTTAACAAAGTCCAAGACCTATCCATTCTTATGTTATGCGTATCATCACAAGACAACAATTGCCATGAATGTGGATGGCAGTCAAGTCAATGGTTGTAAGAATTTTTTGAAAATTATTCTGAATGAAATGAATCGAGAGTCAATTATTGTGCAAAGAAGAGGTTGGAATTCTCTCCGCACAATAATGCCCTTGTTGTTATGATCCTCTTCTTTCTACCATTTGCATTGTCCCCTCAAATTGTTATTGAGCTCTCTGGAGTCAACCAACGTCTTTGTGCGTGGAGAGAAATCCCTGCTTGTGGGCGTCTTTTTACTGTCCCCTCAAAAAATGAAAAATTGAATTTCTAAAGATTTCTGGACAAATCTTAAATTGTCCACCAAACAAGCCCTAAACTCTTCAAAGCATAAGTATAAATCATTCTCTCGACCTTCTTCTCACAAACCCTTAAATAATTGTCATCTCTTTTCATTCCAAAAGCCCTGAGAAATTGGACTATCACTGTCTCATTTTCCTCCAAACAACACAAGATTCAACAAACGTTCTCATTTCAACAAAGTTTGCTCAAGTTTCGTTTCGTACAATTATTTCTATATTTTCATTTGGTCTATTTTTATTTAGGAGCTTAATATGTAAAAATGGGATGGGTAGTGTCACAGTTAAAACTTTGTTGGAAAGGGATAAATAAATCTGGAAATTGGATGAACATGGATAGACCGGGGTCAAAGATGGAAACAAGAAGTCGGATCCTTTGGTCAACCCAACGGGAGGGATTCCTATACTCTTTAAACCCAATTATAGATGATTAGGACTGGCATTTAATTAGGAGTGGAGACAGATTTATTTTCCGGTCGGCTTTAGTTTTCCAGCCAAAACAACGCCGACGTTATTAGAAAACAAAATTCAATTGTAAAAAAAATAAACCCGACCTTTAAAACAATGTTCACCCTATATAACAAATATAATATGCATATCATTCAGGTCAAAATGACTATATTTAGACTTTATGAAATTATTTATTATTTATTATCAACCGACATTCAATTTTTTGTGTGAAATTTAAATTAAGTGTGGAAGCAATTAAAATTTTCATACTAATGGTTTAGATTAATAATATATTGGGCTCCTGTTAATAATTGCTTCAATTTGTAGACACCTCAATTATGGATAATATATTGCTTTCAAAGTTTTCCAACTCTGCAAGTGTGATGATGAAAGGGAGCACATTATTCAGAGATATATATATTTTTACAAGCAATTAGAGTTTGTCTAGTCACTCTTCAGAGTTTGAGAGTGAGGTGTAGATGATAGTGTCAACAAAGCGAAATGACATTTGCCACTTAAGTATCTGCTTCAATATGGGTTCGTGCCATGTCGCCAAATCCTTTTGGATGCAACCAACCAGTGATAAATGGAAAGGACGACATAGATATGCCAAATAATCTTTACTCAAAAATCTCTCGGCACCAAACTCATTATACACATTTTATGTATACTTGCTTTCCATGACTTTATGAAACTATCTCAAAGTTTGGCTAAAAATTTTTCAGCAAGGCTTCCAAAGAAATAAAGAATTAATCCATTCCTTAAATTTTTCTTTAAGCAGCATTCAAAAAGTATTTGTTTTTATTTGTTCTCATTTATTTGTAGAGGGAGAGCAATAAATAATTTAAAGTGTTTTAGTTGGTGTGGGATATAATATGGGCTTTGATAGGAAAAGGTCGTTTTTGGGAGGTCAAAAGGAAGAAGCCACAAGAAAATGTCGCCACTCTTGCTCTTCCTTGTGGAAACTGACTTTGACTCTGTCATTCCTCCGCTCTCCCATTGTCTTAAGGGCAATAAATAAATACGACAAATGAGTAAGGAATAACCGGCGACAGAGTTTAGTTTGTAGGAGTAAACTGCAATAAACATATCATTGTTTAAGTCCCCATTTACTAAGTGGCAAGTGGCTGTATCTTTCTCATTTCAAAACTAATTCGTTACAACCAACATCGTCTGCCTGCTACTGTCTTCAGCTCCTCACCACTCCTCTTGTTATTTATCTAATTTCCAAATATGAACTCGTCTCCGATTCTTTGACCCTCCGGCGCCCAAATCCATTAAAATACGTTGGACAGAGAAATCGATAGCACTAAATACAATAGGGCGTAGAAAGTGCTGAAGGACGCTCAAGAATTGTCCATGGTCCACTTGACAAAAGTCTCTCCAAAAAGACAACAAATATCAATTTTAATAATAAAGATAATAAAAAGTTTAAGAGAAATTATGAGATTTGCATAAATAACGAGTTAAAAAAATATCCACAAGTTGCTCCCATTGTAGCCGAGTAATAAGTACTAGCCATAAATAAAAACCAAATGAATTTGATACATTGCTCCGGAAACATATTTCTTTGTAATAACAAGGGAAAACATATTTACATAAGTGGGAGGGTTGGATATTTCAATAAATCGTTTAAATAGAGAGGGGGACGGGTGAAAGGGGAGGGAAAGTGATGGTATATAATATTGCCACACATATCACCTTATTGACTGATGGCTTTTCGGATTAAGAAATGGCTAAGCATTTAGTTTGATACAACAAAGTAGTGAATTACCCATTTAGCGTGAACTATCTTGTGCAAAAGTGTGTGAATGGCTGTCACACTCACTGACTTCTTTCCGTCGTCCTCCCGAAATAAATCATCCGGACGCAAATACATAATATATGTCTCGGCCTGTATTAAACTGGTTGTAAAAGATGCGTGTTTTGCGATACGCTTCAACCACCACGGAATGAATCCCTTAACCTACGTAGCATGTACCAGAGGGTTGATGCCAATAATCATTCTGCTCTTATCTATGATGTGTGACGCTTAATGTAATCAAAATGGTGACAAACTATTGAAATAAAAGCGAGGGTCTAATCGAATGGGAATGATTTTTAGTGGTGATAATGACTCTTGCACAATAATATTGTTCCATCTTGATAACAATGAATCTCCGCAATTCCATCCAAAACTTGCAATGTGATTATCCTTTGACTACTACTGAATGATGATGACATAATTATCTCTGCCAAGGACCATTCACAGCCCTTGCCATCCAAATTACCAACGTTTCCTTTGGAATATACTCTATTTGTTTGTACTATGTATAAATTGTGAGTGCTCCGATGATTTAATGCCCAAGGGTTGTTAGTTCGTATTCAGTAAAGATAAAATTATTATAGCATTTCCCTTGCGTACAACATTTCCTTCTTCCGATCCTCAGTCAGTTTCGTTTACATATCCCATTTAAATTGTTGATTTCAATCAGCTTGTAATAATGTGACAGCATATGCATACATAATACAACATTACTTTAGAGTTTAATTTACATTTCATTTGTTATGGATAATTTGATTAAGTTCTATAGAATTATCCCATAAGCATATATATACACAGTACTGTAATATGCAAATGTCAAGCCTTTTCATTCTGGATGGAGTCTGCTGAAAAAGTCGGTGTTTTCGCTTTGCCTTTTTGAACTTGAAATTAATTTAAAATTAAGGAGGAAAAAGTGACACAAAAGGAGTATTTCAAATGTGGGGTCTGTGACTTGCCGACGGAGGATGACAAATCCTTCTTAATGAGATTATCTCAGACCTACCTGCACTTCCCTTCGTGTTTGTTATTGTTTCCTATTCAAACCCTTTCCACTCACATATTTAGTCAGGCTAATCGTTAGTCACAAAGATCGTCACTCGTTATTTCGTATTGTGGCATGATGAACTTAATGACAAGTATGTATCTATAAGATATATAGTTGAGTGACTTCTTCTGAGATAGGAATCCTTAAATATAGAAATGGCATGACAATAAAACAATGAAGACACCTGCCGTGTCTCCCCTTTCATCAAATCACATCAAGACCAGCACCAATTTCACCGCACAACTCGCAAACAAGATTAATTGTACAGTCCTAAACCTAAACCCTTTCTTATGAATTATTAATGGAATCTCCATAATATTTTATTCAATTGTTCTTGTTTGCTAAAAATTGGAACCAGTTCAGGTGGTATATTGGTTAATACTTAACAGGTTTTATATGTACATAGTTTGTACTTATTCATGAATATCCCAATCTTTAGTTCTGCTCTGTATTCCAGAATTATAAGAATGGAAATTTTTCATGGCTAAAATATCATTCACAAAACTTCATTCTTTAAAAGCCATTACTCTGGACCCACAGCGTCTAAAACGATAAATCCCATCTCTTCCCTTTAATTGCACATGAAAAGAAGTAACAATAATAGTTTAAAGAAGTGGTTCATCGTATATCCACTATATACTTTATATACTATTATACTTAATATACATCTACATGGCACTTGAAGGTGGAATAAACGGGAGTTTTGGTTTGTCCAGAGTAATCACAAACAAAGGGCTTGGAACTGTTATAATATGACTACAATAAAGTAATGCACTGAGGACAAAAGAAGATGAAGTGGAGGAGATTTTAGTTTAGTGAAGTCAGTTCATTCATGGGTTTAGGAGAATCAATGGATTATCTTTGAATAGAGGAGGTGATCTTCAGAATGGTCCGTTTTGTTACATTTTCCACAAAAGAATTAGAATTCCCTGGCCCAGTTGACTGATTAGGAGGATCCCTGTTCCTCAGAAATGATCGCTCTTGCTCCACGACACTTTCTCAATTGTCAACTGACTGTCCGAGGAAAAAGTGAGCAAGAAAGCTGCGTCAAAGAACAATGAGAATAAGCATGTCATTTGTCCGACTTGTGTGGTACACTTTAAAACTCATGAGCCGATTCAGTGAGCATCTGAACCGCGACTCTTTAAGGGGAGTGGCTTTTTTTCATTGACTCCGTTATGTGATAGTCACAAAATTATAGAATAATGCACATATAGAACCACTCCAAACTAGAAATAAGGGCTTCCTCCTTCTTACATTTCACATAATAATCTAATTATCCTATTCAGCTTTCTTTCCTTTTCTTGGCTAAATTATTTCCCCCAACATAACTATTTATATAACTATAAATTATTCCCGTTACAAGTTCACTCTATCATTGTTTACCAAATATATTTTGATACGACTATAAAATTGGGGTTAAAGTTAAAATGCTGCCGTTGAATTAACAGCTTGTCCCTCAACGAATTTGCGGTTAAAGATGAGCAAGAAAATGAACCAATTCTCTTGTACTTGAATGTATAACAACTGGATAATAGTTCATCTTTGGCCTTGAGTTCACTCCGATTGTGACATAACAATCGACAAGTACGCGTGTAAATGTAAAACTGCAGAATGAAAAATCCACCCACGTTGTTCCGTGCAATGAATCAAGAACAGAGAACTGTTTGCTCTTCCTATTTTATATATATTTTCAAGTGTATCTCTCCCAATTGTTGTCTTTCTTCAATTGTTGACTGCCAAAGCTCAAAGTCAAAAACTAGCAGATGCTCAATAAAAATGGGAAGATCCAAGTTGAAGGCTGGACATAAAAGGTCTTTGTCGCATTATTTGCGTGTATATTATTATATATAGTGAGTAAAGTTGAATGAAGTGGAACTATGTAGGAAGGAAGTCCATCAGAGTGTCTCTTCTCATTGTACGCACTGTATTAACACCAAGAAAGAATCAAGAAATTGAGCATTGTACGAAGCTATGGCATGAGCCACTCTAAGGACCAAATTTAAGTCCCTGCTTTTAGGAATAGTCTCAAAAGTTATATATCCCTGCTCAAAGTGACACTGACTTTTAAGATTTCTAAGGAGAAGCGTTGCAAAGTTCTAGCTAATCAATTAGTTGGGTTGACATTTAATGCACTTTTCTGGAGTTGACAAAGCAAAAATCCTCAAGGTTTATGAGTAGAAAGCTCAAGCCCTCTTCTCTCCCTTTGATTACGAATTGTTAGATTGCAGCTGACTCCATAGCAAAGGTTTTTAGTGTCACAATTGGCTAATGAACGCTTGGTTCAGGTAGTCTAGCAAACCAAAGCTATTTGTTGCAATATAATAATTATAAGATGAGGATCTTTTCATGGGCAATCCACTGCCGTAATTGCTCAAGTACATGTAATTCTGGAAATGATTTTGTATTTGTTGTATGAGTCTTTGTTGTTGTTCTGCCAGGTGAAAACTGGCCTCCCACAGTTCTATAATAATAATATAAATAACGTCTCCCATCTCTCCATAGCCACTTCAAAAAATACAAATCTTTAAACCAAGTCCACAACAGAGTTTGTTTGAGGGACTTTGCAGCATCAATGACTCTCAAAGATTCATCCTTTACGATTTGTATATGGACAATGTAATGGATGATGAGTGAGTGTGTGTGGTTTGTTTGAGGGGACTTTTAAGTGCCTACTACTTTTTGATTCCTTTAATGAGGGAGGAAGGAAGTTCACCTCAATTAAGCTTCACAATACTAAAACTTTTAAGGGATGGCTATTACTACTTGTGGAACCGTATAATTTTTAAAAAGTGTAGACTACAAACACCATTCAATTACAAATTTATTGTTGGCTTCTCATAATCTAATTCAATTTTTATTCTTTTATAGTCTAACCTTAATTGTCAGCCAAAAATAGAAGAATCCATAACAAAAGTCTAAGAAAAAATGCATGAAAATTCAAATACTTAAATATAACAATTAACAAATGCTGTTATTAATGAGATCAAAATAATAATAAAGACGTCGTCATTTATTATATACGTGCATTAGGAACTATAAATATCCAGCTGCTTAGGCACAAGAAATGCATAAAAAATGTAATAAAAAACTGTAGGTGTATCCAAGGGAGTATCTATTAAAGCAACAAGAAAATTTCATTAGTAGAGGAAGCAATTGAGTGGTTGGACAAAGTGGTGGATGAGTGGGATTGATTTTTAGGAATTAAATGGAACGTATTAAGAGAGATTGTAAAAGGAATTTTATTGTTGGGTTCATAGCTGTCAGAGCCAATTATCCCTACATTCAGAAACTATCTCATCATTTCACACACTCTCCATTTCTTCCCCGTATTTTATAACAAATAATATTACACTCATTACTCCGTCTGACAAACATTTACTTTTGTGTTTAAATTTATTCTTTATCCCTACCCGAATAAGTGTGAGCAAGAAATATATCTAAAAGCCGGTTTCACGCAAATGTTGTGTTTATTGATGCTAGACTCAATTTATGGAGCAGATGATACGTGTCACGAAGAAGAAGAGTTCTTGGAGAACATAAACAAAATGTGGTTAATTTGCCTTCATTTCGCAATCTTTTATATTCGCTGCAGTTGGTCAATAAAACGAAGAGTGAATTAATGTCGGTGGCACCAATTAATTGGAATGCACAATACATGGCTCCAAATTGTCAGTCAGCATGATATGTGTAGAACATCAAAGAAACGCAACTTTTGCACATTGTACCCCAGCAAGTAAAAGATTGGAAGGACTGATAGGACCAATATTTATTTTTTTTACGTTGGACTAATCTGTAAAGAAATGCCAACTTGAATTCTTGTGAAACTCTGCCCCAAACCAACCAACATTTACAAGGCAAATTGCTCGTTTCCAATATTTAATCCATTCAAATGGCTAAAAGAAACAAATTCAGAAATATTCACCTAGAAATGCATGTGCGTAGTCACGCAATGAACCGACCAAATGACGGTGAGACATGCTTTATTTCTTTCCATCCGCTTCAAATCCAGTTAAATTCACGCCGTTATATATACGTATGTATGTATATAGATGTGGATAAAGTACTTGATGCCACATAAAGAACGAAATGCTTGATTGGCTCTGCTCAATAATTCCAAGTAATAGTCATGTCATGGCGTTTCATCACCTGACAGCACAAGAAAAAAAAACACTAACATTGCAGTAGTAGTAGGTTTTACAATAAATGAAATCTTGAACATGTGCAATTAAGAAGAAGGAAAAGGATTTGTTTGACTATCCACATTGAAAATTTACTCAATTAGGCTCCAACGTTACCATTTTCTCCAAGACGATGGGACTTTAGATTGGAGAATATATAAGTAATATGCAATATAACTGAGAAAAGACATTAGCTTATTTGGTAGATATTGGACTGATTAGATAATTGTTTCGCTCACTGAGTTTCCTTCTTCTTCTAGTCTGCCCATCACATCACTGCACTTTTCACTTCAAAAAATCGTGAGGAAAGAGCAGACAGTGATCATGGTATTAAGTGAGTCAGTTTCTCTATCTCATGTTATGGGCAATTAACACAAGAAGCAGGCTGGAGACAAGTGTATTTTTCGGGTCAAATGTATTCCAAACTTTGAAAATAGAAAAAGGAAGTGTCACCATTTGAACCCTTCATCCAACTCTGAGTTTATCCAATTTAAGAGTTAAGTTGAGCATTAAACAAACTAATCTTTGGAAAGCGATTAGTTTGTGTAATTAAAATTAATAAATTGGATACATGTGGTTCTAAAGGTTGGTGAGAAAGTTTTGCCAAGCTCAAGCCCTGCCTTTTATTTTCGGGGAAACAAATGTAAATATATATCTCACCTCCTCTTTGGCAGTGCTTGTCATTAATTTTCATTTGTAATTTTGGATTCTGCCTACAAACACATTCTTTGTGATAATGCGCATAAACAAGATTACTGCCTAATTGTTTCGATGAAATAAAAGATAATCGGATTAAATTTGACAGACGCCTGTGGCACTGCAACTAACTCTCCCGTATACAATATTATTATGCCATATCATTATTACTACTTACTGCAAACCATGTAACTCCCTTCTAAGCTCAATTTTCATCATGCTGACAAATTATTGTATCATTTATAGGGGCTGCTGAATAATGGCAACATCTTTATTTAAGCTTATTAACTATATAATAATGCGATATGTATGTATGAATGATTTGAGGTAAATGGGCTTATAAAACAAGAATTAATAACAACAAAGGATACTTATTTATTTATGTACAAGAAAGGGGATATAAACAATGTGTTTTTATTCCAATTTTCACAAATTGTAAACAACCATTTGGCACAAAGTTTTTTTTTATTATTATTTCCATATAAATGCAGACCAAAGTTTGTGATTGAGTTGTAAAGTTTCGGAAGTTATAAAAATGGAACACCCGATAAGTAATTGCGTTTAAATAAAGCAATGGCGAGAATTCATGAATTGATTATGGCACGAAAATTGGTAAGAGTTTTAGTTAAACTCTTTGTTAAATAATCACATGCTTGTGAACAGAACAAAAAACGTAAGAAATAACTCGTCAAAATATGAAAGACTGTTTCCACCCACTCGGGACATGCAACACTCCAGCAGCAATCCACATTCGTCAGTTAAAACTAACTGCTTTCACAAAACTCCTGCTCCCTTTATTACACCTCTTACGGCCTCAAAAAATGTATTTATTTAACATTTTTTAGTATCTGGAAAAACTTGGCAATGTTGTTTTTGAAATGATCTAAATTTGGGTAATCTTCAAACGTACATTTCGCCACAAACAATAAACGTGTCTCTGTACTCAAACTGAACTGACATTTGAGGAAAATTTACGGCGTGTGAAATTGAGAGATAATAATTATTACAATACATTTATTCTTTCGTGTTCACAAAACAACAAAAAATGAGTAATTGAGATCATTCGTGTAAATAGCCTCGAATTACTTTGCTACAAATTTAGTTTTTAAAATTTTCAACGCAACTCAGCAGTAATCATATAAATTAGGATTTGGAGACGAAATAATACATTTTTTGAAATTGAAGGAGGCCATGAAATTCATATTTGTGATTAAGCGAAGGAAATGTTTAAAGAGTGAACAATTTCCTAGTTTCTTAATACACAAACTTGGTTTCTTTAGAGCATTTAGCTGTCCAGCATTTAAAGCCGACTGTTTTTTCGCGTGTTTATTCGATCTGCTTCACCCTTAATCTTGTGTAATAGAAAGTAACTCAATCCAACCCAGAAATGACTGTTCCCTTTTCCTCTTGTCAAATTGAAAGGTACTAATTACATTTCACGCAACTCATATTCATGTAACAAATATTATAAGAAAAAGGTTTTCATCAATTTCTTCCAAAACCGGCACCACAACTTCCAAACCCCAGCCACAGTCCGTCCCGGCTTCATCCTCCTCAAAGTCAATTGAGTAATTACGATTACAAACCAATTTGAACTTTTTAAACCATATATATATATATCAAGAAAATAAATAAACTGGTTTTCCCCTTGGCTGGTCACACATTCTCTACTAATGCAATTATATCTTGAATGCAATTTAAGAAAATAAATATATTCTCAAATTAGCTCTACATACCACCAAAGTTTCAAACATTTTAATAGTTGGTGAAAAAAATGAAAAAGTTTTCAAGTCTTAATTTAAGGGACTAATTATTGGCTGATTATTTAAGAGTATAAAAGGGAGAAGTTAGATATAATATAGATATATGATTCAGCTTTTGTACATCTTCATTGATGTTGGCGTGCAGTGGCTGACTTTTAGTTTTGACGAAAGGCTGAATTACAGAGCTAATTGGAATAAGTTCCTTGGGCTTGAATTTTGAAGGAACAAACATATTTTAATTATGGGAGATTACGTTTTCATGATCCAACATCAAAATGCCAGTAGCATCCTTTGATCATTTTAATTATCTATTTTATTTCTTTTTGAAGAGCAACCCGAAATTTGTCGACCATTTAAATTAAGTTGTTTTCCTTCAGGTATAAGAACGGTTTTCTGGAAAAGGATTTCCGCCCACCAGTACTGAACAACATTTCAAGGAAAATGCCAAGCTCCTTGTTTCAACCTAATAACTATATAAGTAGGTCAATTAAAAGGAGTCATTTATAAAATTAAACCGTTGCAAAAAAATATCGGAAATAAAGGGCATGTAGTAAAATATCGTCATAATTTATATATTTTATTGGAGAGATGATACAATATAATATTCCATGATGATAATAATAATAATATCGGCAGCTGGTTGGGGAATAATTTTTGCTGGCTGATTTGTTCGTATGTGCGTGCTGGGGATTGTAACAATTGGAATGGTTTTGAATTGCTAACAGTTTCAATTAAGAAGGATTTCATGAGCGGCGTGGGAGGTTTGCTTACGTCGGATGAGCGGAAGGGAACTTTGACAGAGTCCCAGCCAATGTCACGAGTGTGTCAATCATAAAATGACAGGAATCAACTATTTAATACTAATAAAATGAGTTGAACTCTTCTGTCAATCACCTCTCAATGTGACTTTGCTTCTGGCTTTCAACTATTTAAGCCTTTGTGCCCAACAGTCCATTTTAAATGCGCATGAAATTCCTTGAAATTGAGCCATTGTTTTCCCCACAAGCAAACGTCCCACACAAAGAAGTCAACTGGCATCAATTTCGTGTCAATTTTGGGGACAATCCCTTAATGCAAACTTAACCACTTGAAAGCAGCCGATCTGGCTATTTATCCAATTCCGATTTCAAAGGCCCACATCATTAGCGCACACTTCAGTAATTTCCAATCTACTTTCCTATTATCTGAAAACTTATTATTATTGTATCAGTTATAGAAGTTGGCTCTGTAGTGACACAACAATGTACTTTATTGTCCTTTGCCTGGAATGTCATATGTACTACGTTTATAAATACGCACCATGTATATGCGTCTCCTGCAGACCATTCTTCTTTTATTATATTACGAGCACATAACTTCTTGTACAGTAAAAATGTTTTGTGTCCTAGTGGCCTTTATCGCATACAAATAAAATATTTCAAATTGTTCAAAATGTTGACCATATGTGAATGTAAGTACATAGTACGTAAGGTGAGTTATTTTTAACAAGTTCTCACGCATTCTTGAAAATTTTCTCTTCTCTCAATGAATGAGCATTATTGAGTAAAGGAAGAAAATGTGTGGGGATGATGTTTTATGACATATGCAAATGTGTGTTGAGCGACGTGGGGAGCAATATTGAGGGTCGCATAAATGGGTGGAAGTTGTCGCATGGTTCGACGACACGTGTGTTATCACCAGGCGCCATCACTCTCATTAAACGGTACTCCGAATTAAGCGCATCTACTCCCGAACAAAGTCAGCCCTTTGTTTCCACTTCCTTCTTCAGATGAAAATGATAATGCTCATCAACCTTGTGTAATTATTATATATTGGCCCACCAGCGAGTTTAAAAATAAGTGAGCACACATTTACAAATATCATCATTCGTGACGACACTCCGTGGACTTGACTTTTACTTGGTGGCGTGCATAATTCCTCTTCCTGTGACCACAAACCATAGTTAACCCATTCACAGCCAACTTTATTAAATACAACGCCTAAAATAAAGTAATAATTCAAAATTATATCAAAAACTCTTATATCATAATAAAATAAAAACTTTGCATTATTATTGTTGAGTGTATAATCAACTCAAAATCCACAATTATTATGCCATCATCTTTTTTATGAGAAAGTTTTTGGTAAACGTTTACAACAAGATGAGATTTGGATGTCAGTCAAAAAAGTATTGTACGTCACAAAGGAAAACAATGTGTACGTCCATTTATTATCTTAATTTATGACATTGATGAGATATCTTTATGTCAGAGAATTACTTGCACATTTTCCCAATTATTAATGAGCTTGTTGCATTGTGCTAAGGAAAGTATTATAGCTTATAATATAGTATCATTTATTAGCGGGCTCATTAATAGTCTCTTTTGAATACAATAATGAGGTGTATGGGAAGGCAATTAAAATGAATTAAGATAGTGTCATCATAATGGAGGATTATGCGCGAGCTCAACAATAATCAACTTCAAATAAACGTCAAATTTAACGAGAACACAATGGAGGGAGATATTTTAGCAAAATTATAAACACGCAAAATGTTTTACATTGAGGTCACTTGTTAATTCTACATTAAAATGTCCACAGCCATAGTTAATTTCCCTTTGGTAATTCTATGTCATCGCCATTTATAATTTACATGTAAAATTTAAATATCTCATCAACTCCCATATAATCATGCATTTAATCATGATTAATAAATATCAAATCAAATATCTATGTACATAATTTATATTTTGTACGTGTATGAAATTGCTGCACAAATGTATTTGTTACATGGATGTAACAGATGCCGGTTTTGTGTCTTGACCAGGTAAAAATTGCAAAATTTGTTAATACAAATCCATTAGGAGAAATAAAAGGTTAACACTGGATCTACAAATAGGGGATTAGAATTTGCATAAACTTTGCGTGTCCAATTTGAACTTCCTCACTCCCTTGTGTTGAAAGGAAAGAAATGACGCCAGATTTTTTGGTTTCCAAATTATTAGAAAAGTTGAAGCAAGTTGGCTACAGCCACGAAACTCGCAAATTGTTGCTAATGCAAATCCCAACAAAAATTATCCCTGACCTTCGTGTTTAACAAGCTATACAAATAAAATAAAAATTGTTTAATAATCCCTCTGCATAACATGCTTAGATACTCTTTTTTTTACAAAAATTATCACCACTAATTTACTTTTAAATAATAATATCGTTAATAATAAAAAATAATTTATTTTACTTTGGGAATTAGAGTGACAATTAATTATATGAAAGGGGAGCAGGTGACAATTATGTACATGACAAAATTATATTTATAAATAAATAGTTATGTATCTATGAAAAATCTGGCTCAAGTTTCGCATCTGGCCAATAAAATGTCTCTTTACAATCCTCATTTGACTCAAATGTAATTTATCTGTTTGAGGTTTTTAAAATATTTTTAGACTAAATTACTGTAGCTCATAAGAAGTGCGGCGGAAGGCTTTTTGGCAGATTTGTGGTTTACACATTGAACGTTTACTGAAGAATGTGGCATCCAACTCCTCGTTGCGCATTTGTGGACGTTTCCAAATAACTTATGAGCTTGGCTCATAAATACACTTATGTGTGAGATTGGTAAAATTCCAAGAAGAACAAACTTCAGTGATTGGTAATTCAGCATAAAATAGGGACCAACTTATTTGTAATTGTTACTCAGCCAATTATTTCGGTCTTAACATTCTGCTTATATGTCAAAGGACAGATAAATCTTTTTGGTGATCCAATTTAATAGGATTTAGCACAAACAAAGTCAGCCATTAGTAGGAACAAGAAATTGTTTATTAGCAGACGACTACCTTTGTTGACAATTTGGGAATTAGAAACCATTATTAAGGAGACTAATAAGCTTAGATATAAAGTTGGAGAAAGTAGGTGGTAGTAAGCAATTTAGTCTGGTATACTATGAGATAATAGGATTGTAAATTGCTCTACTATTATTAGTCCTAATCTCATTTCCCTCAAAGCCCAACAACGGCTCCTTATTATTACCTATAAAAGTATAAAGGGCTACTACTACGCAAATTGCATATGCAACAACATGAAATCCTATCCTAGGATTCAAATGGTGCTCCATGATGCTTTTATAAACTTAATTTTTACGACAGTTTGTATCACAATAAGTTCCCGTGTGGTTGTTATTTAAATAAGTAACGTGGAGATACAACTACGGGAGGAATTGTCCGCGTGATGCAAGTGAGGGCCCATTATTGTCATGCCATCATGATACTTGAGTCGATTAGGCAGAGGGGTAATAATAACAATAAAAGTAAATTCATTAAAGAGCCAAGTTAAATGAGTTTCATTGTGTGAAAATGTCATGCAATGAGACGAGAAATGCGGAATTGATAAACGATTTGAGTTGTTGAATACCAGTGCACTTGGTCCTTTTCAAGTGTCCCCTCCTCTCGTATAATAAACATGATCAACATTATTAAAAGGGACACATGTTAGCCAAGCCAACAACTCTCAAAGTCACTGAGCATTCAGCCCGGTGTTTGGCACACAAAAAATGTGTCACCTTTTTAAAAGGGAGTCCAAAAAGAAATTCAGTTAACGGGCCACTGAGCCCACAATCAAAGAATAACGATGAAAAATCCCTTTCTCAACAACACTGGCAATGATGAAGTCAGTCCAGGCCGATGGGGTCTATTACCTATGTACAAAATATAAATAAAAACGCATCCCAGCTTATTGCTCATCATACAAAACATTATGTCCCATCCAGCAATAATATAATAATGCATAAATTGAAATATGTCCTGTCCAGAAATAGACATTTAATACATGGCGACCGATTACCACTTTTGTTGTGCGGAATCTGTATTTTTTTTCAAGAAGGGTGATAAAAGTAATCATCCATCCATCCACTTAAATCATTAGAAAGCGATCAGTCCACGGAATTTTTCTTCACTTTTACGAGTTAAACACATGGCACAATCCTGATAAAATCTTTCACTCTGGGAAACTCTTTACAAGCAAAAGATATCAAGTAAAATGCCTTATTAATTTTCTTTGGTCGGCCAAGGAAGTAAATCGAGTGGAATGGATACGTTATTCAATAATTTCCAGTGTCAACCTACCTCACTACTAAATATCTATATAAAATATACACTTTTCCTTCCTAAAGGGTCAAGTTCATCCTCTCTCCCCATTAGTTATCCTCTTATTCAAACCGAAGTAAATTGAATTTGACGTTACACAATTTTTTTTCAACAGCAACTGAATCCTTTGATTTCAAGTAGTCTAATAACGCATGAGTAGTTTTCATTAATTTTCCTCTCTCTAATTGTCATGCTTTGAAGTGTAGATAAGTCCTTTGCCTATAAACGTCAATCTGGATTTATTCTTTGAGTATCTTTGAGACCTCCTCTTTGTTATCATTATGTTCCGTTTTGTTTGCTAGGATTATCTTAATGTATCAGGATGATTCTCAATGGGATTATAAATACAATGTATGTACTTATGTATGAGCAATTAAAAGTGGATCCGAAAGGTAAAATAAAAGAAGCCACACGGGATGAAATGAGTGCCAGGTGCTCTGCTGGAGGATTTATTTATAAAAGTTTTTTTCATTGCGGAGAAAGGCAAAGAAGAATAGAATTATGAGACTTTGAGGTGGGGTCAAGTCACTCTCTTCTTCTTGCCCAATCTTATATATTCCACTGCCGCTTACATGTATATTTATTTATAACAGGTATGATAATGTGTTTCGTGTCTAATGCAACTTCATTTATTACGTGGAAAAGGTAATCAAAGGGTTGGAGCCCTTGTTTAATGTTTCTTTAAAAGTCTCTTTATTTGTTGAAATGGAGCTCCCCGCTGAAGGCCAACTGATATCATTATTACCTCACATCTTGGACACTGGCTGGACATACTTTATTACGTCCACGTAATCAAAATCATAACAATTAATTTGGATGTAAAACTAGTGATGGGACAAGTCATAATGATGTTGTTTGGTACTTTTTTTTATCGTAATGAGACGATTTGTACTCCGTGGTCCCCAAATGCAGATATTGCCTCTCTCCTGTGATCACTTGGCCTGAATATTTATGAAGAGCATCTTGAGAGGTTTAAATAATTAGGGGAGAGCTCCATATCATTATCCTTCCTCGCCATTTGCTCATTTATTTGATTTCAAGTCTGCCACTTTATGGAGCAAGTCATCCAGAAAAGACTTGGCTGAGATGTGTACACGAAGCAGAGTAAAATAAACAGGTCTTCTTCTTCTTTCAGCTTAAATTAGGTGGAACAAATCGCTCTCGTTATTGCGTTTTCTCAGTAATTACCAAATGTTTACAGATGATACCACAATCCCTTCTTAATTTCATTAAAAGTCACATTAAACTAAATGCACAACTCAACAATATTTTTATTACTCTTATCGCCATTACTTTTATGGTCACATTATATTATATTTTATTTCTTCTTACTAAATAATATTATTACCTTGTCTTAAAAGGGAGGAAATAAATTTTTTGTCTCTCTCCTTTCATTAAACTTGTCAAGTAAAAGCTCTCTACTCTTAATTTTTAATACATTCCCCAATAATTAATGCACATCACTGTCCATACAAATAACAACCCATAATCAGTTTAATTTTGTATGTTTAACTAATCACCTCTCTCGCTATATGCTCCGCTAATAATAATAATAATAATAATGTTGGGCCAACATATACAAATCTACATATTGCAATATTCATGAGCATTTTATTATTACAGTGGTTTGTAAAATTACGGCATATTTTGGACTTTTATTATACCCACCAATAAAATTAGCCCAATAAATTTTCACTCACCTTCCTTACTAACAACGACTAATAGTTCCATGCAAACTATTAAACATATTATTCATTCATGCAATTTATTAACTCACGCTTAACAAACACGTTATTACTCCAAACTCACCTTTCAGCATTTCTTACTTTCCCTAATTTATACTTGCGGGATGGAGTGGGTAAGTTAGCATAATTGATCAAAAGCTGGAATTAGGCCGTTAATTGGCCCTGGCGTTTGTTTTCCTTGTAACACGTAAAATATACAAATGGTGAAAGAAGTTGGGCAATTTTGGAAGGAAAATGCGAGGAATGAGTGGAATTGATTTGATAATGAGTTGTATAGCGCCTGAGCCATACTTTACCTACATTCCAACCCACTCTCCGCATTCCTTAATTAACTAATCTCTTAATTTATTCAACTCCGCATTAATACTTATTTCAAGCCTAATTTTTGGCATTGATTATGACATTTTCTCATAATTGGGACTAAAATTAGAGTGCTATTAATTGGATGAAGCCATTTAATTTAGTTGGGTTGACCCTAAGAGAGAGAGAGAGAGAAAGAGGCAGATTGAGACGAAGGGTAGTAGTGAGAGAGGAAGGATGAGAAAGGAAGGAAGGCCTCTGCTCAGAGGTTTCTTCACACACAACACTCGTCCCATGTCCGACGATCAAATCAAAGCCTACTCTAAATGTGAACAGAGTTAAATGAGACTATTTTTAATGGGATGATTATTATTTGGGAATGAGTTTGATTATGATTGTTTGAGCCATTGTTTGGGATTTGTTGGCTATAGGTCTACGTGCCCAGGTTAATGAAATGGGATGAAATAATAGGGAAGAGATTAAGTGAGCAATAAAACATTGGGAAGACAAGTAAATGTGCGTTATTAGTTTATGAGACACTATTAGCAGGGAGGACGGGTGAGTCTATAAAATAAACACATAAATAATGGTTCAACTACTTTTGAGCACATTAAGTATTCAATGTGGCATAACAGGGGTGAAAAATGTGCTTGTGCCACGGGTATTTGTCTGTTCCAACATCCCTGTGGGACTGGGCTCCATTAATATCCTCATGATCCCATTAAATTCGTGAGAGACTAAAATCACACAATGCCAACTCAATGGAGAGGAACAAAAAAGTTTGACATTATTAGCTGCTTTGGGACTCGAGTTTATTAAACGGCGGCTCAAATAATTGAATTAGATTTGCGGACAAATAGAATTTACACAATCCCATGACTCAAATATATATATTTCATAGCCAAGTGTTGGGGAACAAATAGAAATAAATATAATGACTCCCTGTCGTTTCCTGCTCCATGATCCATAACTAAAAGGGAACGGACCAACCAGCAGATGGGTTAAATTTGTAATCATTCAATACACTTAACTCATTCCAGTCCAACGAACGGCTGGATCCTTTCAAGACGAGCAAGAGAGTCTCAAATTGTGTCATCTTTCCTTGGGGAAATTTGCAAAGTTGAGGAAGCTGGGGAAAGGAGCAGATTTCTTTCCTGGAGATTAGCTTCCTTACAAGAGAGACGTATAATTTGAGGTATGAAATGATGGGGGGAACAAGGCTCAAAAAATCGGGTTTTGTGGACTTCTGTCGGATCTCAATGGTCCCATTGGAGGGGAGTTGGTTCAAACGGGCAGGTTTTTGGGCGGGGCTACGCTCGCCTCTTTTTGTTCCCTACCAACAACAGCTTAACTCCTCTTCATTATCTCCCTCGGCGGAAATACATTCACACATTCCAATTAAACAATCTCCCAATTAACAGCCACCCAAAAACGGCCAAAATCCACAAAAGAAAAGTCTCATCTTTCTCTTCCCTTCCCAATCTCAAAGCGAGTTGCAAAAAATCACAGCAGTAATTGAGATAGCTCTGATAACCGCCACACAATGTGTGGATAACCCTTTTCTAATTTTTCTTAGAGAGATGCTTTGCAATGATTGTGAACAAATGGGAAACTAAATGTCTGAATAGTTAATCCGGAATCTACAAACTGACGACCTATTATTTCCAGGCCAATTTGATACATGCAACAAAACACGATAAGATTTCATTATTTATACATTTCATGCTTCGTTTCCACTACAGCCAAAGAGAGAAGAGAAAGACCCTTCTTCTAATTCTAACAACCATTCTTAAGGCTAAGGGCACACACAAAAAAACTTAATTAATTCAACTCTCTGCTCATGCATGACACGACATTATTGGTTGCTTATTTATGTACAATTCATTAAAATTTGAGATGAGTTGAGAAAAAAAAGAGTATGATAGTAGACTCCTGACACATAAAATGCAGGACGCATGTGGCTGAGACTGAATTGACCCGAAAAAGGAGAGTTTTAGTTGGAGGGTAGCATATTAAACGGGGATCTTTCCATGCTCAGTCATCTAATCCTCTTTGATCACCAAGTGCGAAACAACTCTCCCTCACACAACGTATTGTCAAAGTAAAAGTATATATACAAGGCGAGGAAATTTGCCAATCAATTAGGAAATTGACAGCCGGGTTTTAATTATTTAGGAGAAAACAGTGTGGTGTTATTACTCCAATATCAATTAGTAGTCCTCAAGGAAGGGTAATTGATTGTCGCGTTGACTCCACTCGTCGAAATAGGCAAAGCGAGGAGATATGAGTCAAAGCAGGAGTTGCTCATTGTGAAGAGACATTGGCACTAGAAGACTGCACCTTTAGCCCAACAAAGATATTTCTCAGCCAAAGTTACCTAGAACAAGAGCCACAAGTTTTAGTCAAGAGTTGAGTGAGACACGATAAGCAACTCTGAGAGTAGACAACTATTCCATCGCATGTTCCATTCCACTCTCTCTCTTGGAAATCACCCTTATTACACAACTAACAAATAGCACAATTTCATCACAACTACTATAGTCACAAAGACTATAAGTTAAAGAAAATCACAGAGACAATTAAACGTGCAGTTATATATTTATTATTATATTTTCCAACTTGTAAAAAAAGTTGGGAAAAAGGAACACGTTTCGGTAAAACTCTAACTTTATTTTTTTGTAAGCTACAAAGGAAAAACCAATTCGTTAACTAATGTGACAAACTATACAACAAATGTTAAAATTGCCCCAATAAGTTGATAGTATCAACTTGATACGATAAATATAAACTTTGAAAGAAAATTATTGTGTAAAGTATTTGAAGGGGTAATTGAGTAAATTTGTATTCGTTCAAAAACAATTTTCTCCTCTTTTTTTGATAAGGCCAATTTTTAGCTGGCTCCTTATCAATCAATCTGTCTCGGAGTAATTGTTATTTATCGTCCCAAAGTGACATGCATGAGTACATGGCGGAGACTGCCAATTTTCACGGGAACGGCAAATTTGGAAATAATTTGAAACCAGATTGCTACACGAGATATTAGCCCGAGAAAGTGGACGAGTGGAATTGTTCACCGAATATATATACAAAGCATTGAGGATCGATACATACAACTATTGTGACCAGCATAGTCTCATGTTCACAAATTGTGTTGCACTACTCCTTCACAATTTGAACAAACCGAAACAAAACAAACTCAGTCAACCCGAGCACGTCGAAACAAAACGTTGAGTCAACATTACACATAATTACATTACATCCAATACCGCTACTCTTCCCAATTATAATAACAAATCTCAATAAATCTAACTTACAAGTGTTAGTGTCCAATAAATTAAAGACCACCAAGAAATAATCCCCCATAACAAGTCTCCTTATGAAAATGTCAAGTTCTGACAACTCCAAGGGGGCATCTGGAGACAGAGATAGAATGTCCAGTGAGGAAATTGACATGGAACTAGAGGATGAAGATCATGAAACATACATTGACACATCTGAAGAAGACATTGAGGATGATGATGAGGAGGTTGATCTTGAGGAGGATGGAGGAGGACGAAGAGGGAAATTATTAGAACAGCAGAGAAGGGAGAGAGAAGCCCTTCACCAACTCCATCAAAGCTCTCTGCTGAAAAACAATAAGACTGAGAAAAAATTGTCATTCAGTGTCGCATCTTTATTGGGCCAGAAAGATGAAAAGGACAGTGATGACAGCAATACGGACAAAAACTCCTTGAGGTAATTTCTTCGTCTTTTTATGCACTGCAATTTCCACGGGAATTTATAAATAGACAATCGTTTGGGAAACATGCGCATTTGTAAAATAAAACGAGGGGTGATGTCTTCATAATCCGAGAGGAGTAGAAGCAAATCTTAATCCAAAGGAGGTGGAGTGCAACGCCTTGCTCATCACTTATTCCTCATAAAATATGTATTAAACTATGCATTATTCCGGTGACAAATTTCACTTTCGTTTCCATATAAAAAGAATAGCAGGCAGGCTGAAAATTGGTGAAAAATGTAAAAGAGTTTTGAGGCATTGGAGCGTGTGGCAGAGTATGGAATTATGATTAGTTGGCTACAAAATGAAAAGTTCCACCTCTAACATGTAACTACAGAGAGATCGAGATATTGTGTGAAATGAAAAGGTGACGGAGGCCCTTTGAAATGCTTGTTCATAGAAAGCAGACATTTTGGAGTCAGGTATTGTCCTACTACTATTCTGCTGAAAAAGAGGGGACTTTGAGGGACAATGCCAAAATGAACTGACTTTTACTCACTCACAGATGTTTTTCACCTTTGACACGCTCGCATTTATTGCTCAAAGCTATATGTATACCCTTCTGTCTCATTGTTGTTGTCATTCCTACTTATATTCATATCCATGACTTAGTATTGTTGCATCTAACTATATGTATGCATGGTAAATTGGAAAAAGATGAAGTTGGTTTTATAAATATATATATATACACAATGAATAGTTAGTTTATGAATAGTTTTCAAAGAAATCTTTTTGCAAAAGGGTTTTCAAGTTTACAGAGAAATGTCTTCAAGAATGACATCTCTGTTAGGTAAAACTCTTTCCAGACTTTTAAAAGTTGTTTCAGTTAAAATCTAACCTTGAAGTCTATTTAAGACGTTCAATATATTTTGTTTTTGTAATAAAATGTTGCATTTTAGAGCTATTTATTTAGTTTCAAATCATTAAATAAAAAAAGCACAACAGAAATAAAATTGCCTAAGAAAAGAGCTTTCAAGGCAATTTATAGAACAGTTTGAATGGAATAATTTAAAGTAGCTATATACAAGAATTATTTAAACGTCTGGCAAATCAATTATGTACCTAAATATGTATGCATGCAATTCCAGCTTAAAATAAAAAGAAATGACATTAAGAAATTGACCCACTAAAAGTAATCTAATGACAAGTAAAAATATATAAGAGTTTAAATTTGAGGATGAATAAATGATGAAATGTGATAACATGAGGATGACAAGAAAAAGAAAGTCGAAAACAATCAGATAAGCCGAGTTGAAAGAATTAGGAGCAAGTTGGGTGGGATTGGCTGACCCTCACAATGCAGAGACAAACAACGAAAAATAAAACCAAATTAATCCATAATCAACTGCTAACCCAATTTTATTCAATAGCTAAAACTTGACAATTAAATTAGTGTAGGCAGTTAGTGGGGAACGTCCTTCAAGTTCTTTTAGATCCAGGCTATGTCTGCAGTAATCAATATTTGCTCAATTCCAAAAATATGCATTAGTATTATTCATGATAAAGTCGAGTAGATGATGTATATATTATGAAGGGAATTTGTAGTTGCAAATCTAATGTCTCAATTTGATTATGAATATTTCAGTAACGAGGAGAAATTGTTGGCTGCGATGAGAAGAGCAAATTCAGCATTCAGTTCCACGTCGGGGACACCGGATCACAGTCCCACTTCATCTAGGTCATACTCATCCCCAATTTCCCCCCTGACCCCCACCTGGGCCCTACCCCTCCTCGGATGGGGCTACTCCTCACATGGCAGTAAGTTCTTTAACAAAAAGTCAATTTTGTATATCTAATTTAAGTATAGTCAATGGTTGGGCAAAGCTAAACATGCGATGCAATTCTGTTTTTACAAATCCAACTGAAATTGGCCCAAAATAAAAGGCTGTTGAGTGTTTTCTCTCCTCTCGCATCCTGTCCGTCGCTTTAATTATTTTTGACACAAGCAATTAAGTTGAGTGTCGTATCTAATTTGCATGCCAGAGTCAGAGGGTTTGTTGGTTGGGAATTGTGTATTCTTTCCTTCAATTCCATTCATTATTAACTCTAACGCTGTTAATTGTTCATTCTTAGTCCGTCTAACATAATGTGTCAGTCATATCATTATAATTTTTATTTGCGGCTGGCTAAAGTCACATTTCCCTGCGTGTTTACACATTTCAACAGGAACACGTCGAAAGTTTTAAATGCACAAAGAAAGAGCGGATATTCATAAAAATCGGATTGTTATGATCACGAAATTATAATTTAAAGTTTATTTTGTTACTCTATTCATGTGGCGTAACAATGCACTGACAATCAACAATGATCAATTGACAGGCTAAGCATTTAAATTTAGATGAGCGTTATAAATTGGGATTTCATTGTGAATTATTTTGCTGAAATATATGCATGCATGTTTAGTATGCGGCTGGTAATTTTAAATGACTTATTGTTGTCACATATTTAGAATTAAGAGCAGGATTTAATTGGCTGTTGATGAACGTGTGAAACTGTGTTTGCTGCACGAAATGTCTTTATGCTTCATGCCTCTGACCACTTCATTTTGATAACTTGATTGTCACAAAATGCTCGTAATTGCCTTCATGCCACAATCAACAAAAGCACAGTTTAATTTGAAAACCATTTAACGTGCTCATTCGCGTTACCATATATCATCATCCCCATCCTCTGCTGCAGATCACAATCCTTATAATATCCCATTATCATTAAAATTGCTCGTTATGTTGTCAATTTTATTTAACCGCAATCTACCTCATAGTCAGTGTTCATTGTCATTCAAGATTTTTGCGATTATTAGTAATCCTACAAACAACAATACCAAAATTCAAAAGAGGTAAAAAAAAATTAAATAAATGAGGATGTTGGCTTCTGTCACGCAAAATTATGAAATGATTAGAAAACTTTTGCGTTTTCCATAAAGTTTACAAAAGATTACACAAAGTTGTAGAAATCTTTTTAATTCATATGCGGTCTAATTAATTCAGCCGTTTATCAGCTACATATGACATCAATTATATTGAAGGCAAACTAGAAATTCATGAGCCAATTAATTCATCCAATCACTAATTACCCTCTGACATAATAATCATCACCAACAAACTTTATATAATAATAATTACCCAACAAAAATGCAAAGTTGACTTTTTTTAGCATATCAAAAAAAAGAGACAATTCAGCTCACTTTTCAGATTTTGTTAACACATTGGATTTGTTTCAGAAGATGTTCTGCCCCCAAGACTACCCGGTCCTCCAGTTCGGTGTCAGTTACGGAAACACAAACCGAATCGGAAGCCAAGGACTCCATTCACCACGCAGCAGTTGTTAGCGTTGGAGAAAAAGTTCCGTGAAAAACAGTATTTATCCATTGCAGAGAGAGCAGAGTTTTCATCTTCGCTAAATCTCACGGAAACACAGGTAAATAAAAAATCCACAGCCATTTTCCTTTATACATTATTTATTTAATAGCCATTACTCAGATATATGACTCAAAAGATACAAATTATTATCATGTTGTTGTATGTAAGCAAGGAAAAAAATAACCGTCATTTCTCCACTCCTTAACAAAAATATAAATATCAACGCTATGCCTCATCGATTTTCCATCTTTTACGCATCATTTAAAGGCATCTTTTGACCTGAGCGTTTTATTTAAGAATGCATTTTTACATTTAGAGTCTACTTAGAATTGCGCAATGAGTTGAGAAGTAATATTTTGTGTTCCAATTAGAGATAGCTAACAATATATAGGAATAGTGTCAATTAGCCCCCGGAATGAAGGATGTCCATGATGTCTCACTTTATTCTTGTTTGTTGGATGAGGTGTATTAGTCATTGGGTGTTATCCTCCGGGAATCTAACTCTTCTCCAGACACCACTCATTTATCAAAGGACAACTTTTTTGGTGTCGGTGCTCTTGATTAAATTTTCCCTTCACGTTGAGCTGCCTCTTTCCAGTTAATCCCCGTCCACTTCTTATTGCAACATTTATCTTGGCGATTCCAAAACTACTACCGTTCCACTGACACGATGTTGATAAAAAGTTACAATAAAGTCATCAACATCACCTCGTCCATCTCCTTACTCACTCCCTCTCCTCTGGTCAGTCAGTAGTAAAGTCAGTCATTGATAACTTATTTTTTGCCCCTTGTATAAATAGAGAGTGAGTGAGATAGATGTAAATGACTTGCTTAAGCACTCACAAGTCGTGTCAACTAAAACAATGGAAACAAAGGTGTGGAGAAAAGACGGATGGACTATTCATTATTCACTTACTAAATTATTGCTCACTTTTCCTACACTTTGTTCTCCAACAGCAAATCTCTACCTTTATCTCAAACATGTATGAATTAATATGAGAATGTGAAAAATGTCCCTCCTTCGCTTTCCCTTGTTTAACAACACATTTTAATTTAGCAACACATTCGCTCCATCCAGGCAATATATGTACATTTCTTGAGTAAAATCATTGGAACAGGAATATTAGTATTGTTGCATGTTGCTGAAGAATGGTGACAGAATTTGACGTGAAGGCAGAGATTTCTTCTTGTCTCTGTTGTTTAGTTGGACGTGACGGATCAATTATGTTGACAGATGTTGAATAATAATGTGTAATATTTGTGTACAATTGAGACAGCTCCACACTCTTAAAAAATAATCCTGTCTCGATCACTTTGTGGCTTTTACATTTTCTTCTTGTTTTTATCCAGACCGAGTTTTTAATACGACAAACATTATTATTTTTTTAAATGCTTATATTTCATGAGATTTTTTATTTATTTTATTTCATGAGATAGCTTTGTAAATGTATTAGTGCATATCTATGTCATCTCACTGATCGGATTATTTTCAAACGGTTCAATGTCAGTTTAGAAATTGTGGACATGGAATTATCACGACAATCGTTGATTGGATTAGAATTATGGAATAAGCGTGCCTTAGGACGGACACATGCAAAGAGAAGTGGATTAAAATATTCATGGGGGAAATATTTAGTATGATGCTCAATCATAAACTTTTTATATCCATATTATTGACATGATTATTATTATTATTGTTAGCTATAAGAAGGAAAGTTAAAGCTATGCATTTGCTATTTGCTTTATTGGCATTATAAAAGTTGACTTATCGCCGAAGCCAAATAATTGTCTCAATTTGGAAGAGATTGGAAGATTTGTAGCAATAAGAGTACAAATTAGAGTGAAAAATGTTAACAAATCAGAAGCCAATTTAAATGTCCTCAACTGGTTTTGTGATTAGAAATTGGCCTTTTCTCCAATTGCAGGTGACACAAATGGGAAGTTATGGACTAAATTGAACATTGAATTAAATTAGATTAATTTGGTGTCTTGAAAACAATGGTGGCAGTTGACAACGCTCTTAATCATTGTTTGGAATGTTTGTTGCAGGTGAAAATCTGGTTTCAAAATAGAAGAGCCAAGGCAAAACGACTTCAAGAGGCAGAGATTGAGAAGCTGCGACTGGCGGCGGCGCGACCTCTGTTGCCCCCTTCCCTTGGGGGTCTGAATGGTCTGATGCCCCCCTTTGGGAGTCATCAGGCGCTGCTGGCAAGATCTGCTCATCTCAACGCCGCTTTCAACCTCAACCAACTGCTAAACAACAAGATGTAGACCAATAAATAAGTGCCCAGGCCTACCTTCAATATTATTATTATAATATACTATTACATAACGCATTCGCATGTGCTTACCATTAAATTAACTAATTACATGATTATTTATATTCTTTTTCAAATAGAGTCGGTTAGTCGACAGTTACTCCTTCGTGTGTGATATATAAACTCCCATTTAGTTATCCCACAAATAAATCATCCTCAGCCGCCACCACACCCCCTCCCTTAAAATGATATGAGGGGGTGGTCATAAATGCCAAAAACAATTTAATTATAGTTCTCAACAAATAAACAGTATTTGGACGTCAAAGTGTAGTGTTTAAGTATTTATTGGGAGACGCAGTGTGGTATTACTCTTAGAAAGACCTGGTTTTGTATCATGTAGAAAAATGGAGTCCTGCCTAATAACGTCTTAATTACTTAAACAATAGTCATTCATTTTCAACATTTTATAAAACAATCATTAAAAAAACAGTTTAGTACAGTATCCAACCCACCAACAAACCAACCACAGTGCTTAAACAGAGATATGTGTTTTCAATAGAAATTATTTTTATCGTGTCAAAATTTTTGATATGTACTTGCAAAGGAAAGAAAAGCGCAAAAGGAAATGCAAAAACTATACATTTTTAAGGTGGGACAAAGCAAATCTCAATTTCCCCAAAGTCAACCAACAAACCCTTCCTTTATGATTTTTTTGGACTTGATAATGATTATTATATGAAAGAGATGTAGCCGTTTGAGATGTGAAGACAGATTATGATGATATTCGGTGGCGTTCGTTCCTTGTTGTTTGTACTGATATAAAATGTTCTCATTTAAAAAAAGAAATGTTAGAAAATATTATGATATATTATGATGGGAAGGTCAAGATTTTTTGTGCTTAAATCCGACTGAGACTAAGAAAATGACGAATAAAAAAAGTCCGTTATTCCAAATGTCTTCTTATTGAAACCTGATTAAATTATCGCATCAGACAACAACATATAATTTTATTCCACTTTGCACAACAATTTGCTACTGCATCATAAAATTTTACAATCTTCTCAAACTATCAGTTAGATAACGCGCATAAAACGGTGATGATCTGAAGCATTTAAATGATGGAAACTCTCTCAAACCAGATTGACGACCTAAGGATAAGAAGGCGATGATAATGCAATAAATAAAGTTGCTGCAAATAATGGACTTCAATTGATTGGTAATTGTTCCTTTGATTTCTTTTTAAATCACTCCTTTTCCGTTTATCTGAAGACAACACTAATTATTGGCCAACAACAACAACTAAATATATAGGACAGTGTCTTCAAGACAGAGATGAAAAATTTGGAAATTATACATATTATCCAATAGTTTGTAACAAAAGCCAAGTTTATGTATCTGATGCAGATGTCTTGGCTTAAAAAGATCACTCAATGATCTGTCAATTATCGCACATTGGCAACTTTTTCAGTTTCCAACCGTAAACAAACTGGCTGAGGGGAAAATTAGTGTCTGTAACTGTTGAATATTTACTTTGCGTGTATGATTGATGAGCTTTAATTTTTGCAAATGCTTTCAAATGATTTTTACAACATGAGATTTGTGTTGAGGATCTTTTTCTCTTGTTCAAATGTCAGCCCAATTAACACATAAATATACTCGGCAAAATTTTGAAAGACTTTTTTTGTAAAATTGAAGGGAAATTGCAAAATAGTAATTTTAATTAGGTTTAAATATTTTGTTTCCTCATGTCTTAATTTGACATGTGGCAATTTAAGAGCAGTAAATTAAGGTCAATCACTCTATCAAACACTAAACCAATTAACGTTAAAACATTCAAGGCAATAAAACAAGGCAGTATCTATAATATGCAATAAATTCGTGAAATTTCTGTCATTGTATAAAATGTACATGGGAGCAACTTCCTAAGGATCAAGAAAAGCCATAAATTTTGACGATATGTATTACTTTGCACAGTAGCCAACAATTAGGATGATTATTGTTAAAGATTGACCAAGGAATAAGAAAGACATCTGTTGCTTTGTATATACTTTTATTATTATTTTTTATTCTCTTATATCATTCCGTATCCCGTCTGCGAATTTATTTTGATGGTTGGCTGCCAAACCATTGTTTTATTCGAGTTCTATATTAATTGGACATTCATGCAATCCCGTTTTGTGCTGTCAAAAACATTATTTTTGCTCTTCTAACAAATGTTACCAACGAATGATACAATTGCATAATTAAATTTAATAAAAAAAAGAACGTGAAAGAGAAAACTTTCTACAAGAAGGTCCAGAGTTTAATTTCAAGTCTCATGGTATATATATACAATATAAAATAATATAAATAAAGATTTACAGCCCTACTGCAAGAAAGATTGACAGTTATAGTTTTTTGTACTTGTCTTTGAACTTTTTTCGGTCTGTCGTTGGCTGTGTCACTTGTGATACCTTTGTGGCAGAAGAGTTATAATGAGAAGAGATAAGTTTGTTGGAACAAACTTCTGCTGGCATTTATTTTCATGTCATAATAATTAGTTTTGTGCCCAAGGTTGCCTTGTCAATTGTTTTCATCCAGTTGCGGTGGTTGTGTTATTTGGATGAGACATTATTTGTTGTATCATTTAAAAAGTTCTTTTCCAATTGAGTCTGGGATCATCTCAACTCGTTTTTGAGTGATACGGTAGCACCAAAAACTGACTGCAAACAAGACTCGTATCCAGAACCAGTTTGTTGAAAGGACATTCTTATGCTGAATTTATTGCTTTTCGATTAACCACCACGCCAAATGACCACAAGGAGCTACCTGAATTTGAAATCTTTTGAAACCACTTTACGCATACAATCAAATAATCACAAATCACAGATGAAATTCAAATGTGATCCAAGTGCAGACTAATAGTCGTAAATCTTTCCAAATAAAATCGAACTTGATTGATAAAAGCTGGCCCAGGGCAGTTGGCGATTTGGGTGGCTTATATAGAAACAATGCAGTGGAAATGGATATCTGCATTGTTACCAACTATTTATGAGACAGTTGACTTCATTTGCAAATTTATTGATTATTAGCAATATCCATACTTTGGCTATTTAGTGTCTAATGCAGCTGAGAATCTTTTTTAATTAGACCAAACTTGGATGGAATTTATTGCCAATGAATTTCTTATAATTGCAGAGTGTAAATGTTTCTCTTTGAAATGGAAATTGATTGGAATCGGATTTCCAACGTCAGAATAAAAAGAAGGAGGCTTTGTGAGTGAGCAAGAGCACATAATTATAAACATGTCAGAGTTGTGGACTCCACCTTACTCAAGTCTACTTATAATTCAACTCCATTAATTTCAAGGGAGTTTTAAGCAGCCGTCCAAAAACAAGGAAGAAAGAATTATATAAGGCCCCACGCACAACTAACATTCCAGTCCCTTAAAAACAATTCCTTTCTCCCTTAATAATAATAAGGATGTTCATATTAATCATGATAAATTTGAATTTAGAGTAAACGGAAGCTGATGGAAACTGGAAAAAATCAACAACAATTTAATGAACAGGAGAAAATATGTTTACTTATGTTGACGACTGTTGATGGGAACTCTTTAAAAAAGTGCGAAATTAAGGATTAATTTGTCAACTATTTGTTTCAAGGTCAGTGTCACCTTCATTAAATTTTACGGCTTTGCCCTACTGGCTTTGGCTCTCATCAATTTGAGATGTATCAGATGAGAGGATGAGGACAGGTAGGTGAGTTTTATGTCGCTAGTTAGCTAACCTTGTCTTCTCACTCCTGAGTTATGAAGTTGCTGTAAAATAATAAGCTAACAGATGGATTTATGAGTGGGCGCAGTAGATCATTAATTGGCAAATTAGCATTCAATTAATTTGGAGTGTTTTGCAACAAAACCCTCGCATTCAATTTTATGCATATCATGACATTTGGTGCAATGCTCAATTTATTTAAAATGATAAGAAATTGTAACAACAAAATTCTTTTGAGAAAGAAGAATTTGTCATGTCAAAATAAAATGGACAGAAGATTGACAAGACATGTGTTGGATGGACTGTCATATCTTCACCCAAAGCCTGAATCTATCTCAAAGATGTACATACACCAATCTTATACAATAAATAAAATAATGAGGAGCAGAGGACAGATGAGAACAAGTTGATTGAGCTGAGTGGTCTCCTTTTATATATATGAGTGTGTATATGTTTTGTCCCATCACATTGTGACGACTACTGTAGTACTCACTGATATGACGGCGTACAAAAAGATGCCTCTCTTAATTGCAAAATGATGTTGATCTAATTGTTTGGGAGATACACAACAGGAGCGGTGCTAAAGTTGCTACTGCATTACCCATTTTATCTCCTTTCTCGTCACTCCACTTCTCCTTTTCAAACATCTTAAATTGTTATAAACTTTGTTGCTTCCGTTCTTACTTGTTGTTACAGAGAGAGGATATTATATACATAAATTATATAAGAGGTCATGAATTGGGAGAAAATTGGAATTCTCAGTTTGCCCCGTGGTATGGGATGTATATATGCATACATGGTGCAACAATGTAATAAGGATGGATTTTATGGAGAGGACAGATTGAGCTATAAAAGGGGTGTGAGAGATAGTGTTGAATTGAAAGTTGGCAGGTCATAGGAGACAAAACGGCTGGTGTTGGTTTTTTACAAGGGAGCGATTGTGCGCTGGGAGTATCGTGATTTGGGAAGAGTCTAAACGATTTCCGATGAGAGCGTTTCCACAAAGTGCTTGTAAAGTGTTGGCTGAGAGGAGCCCTATAAATTGGATATCAGCCCACTGACAACTCGGAAATTGGACTTTTTCCCCGGGTGCGAGAGAGGAAATGAGCCCGAAACGGGTTTTTAAGCAATCTTATCGCACTCCTCCCAACAACCACCAGAAGAGAGAAAGCCCAAAGCCCACGACAACCCCGACAAACTTCTTGATGAGCACATAATGACATCATAATAAGACTATCACACCCTTCCGATTCACCCATTATCCTCCCATTTCCCAAAAACTATCCCCCACACCACTCTCTAATTATTTCTCAGTCAATCACAAATATTTTATAATGTCACAGTTATAATTTCCCAATTTGCTCAACCATCATGATAAAATATATTATTCACAAGTATAGTATACACACAACCAAAAGAAAGCTAACAAGAATTCTTCTTCTACTTCTACTTAATTCTTTCATGAATCAATGCCAATAACAATGAAGAATTAATGAAATGATTGTTCTCTGTTTACATTTGACGATTTCGTACAGACGATCAAGGGGAAATGGCTCGTTACATGAGATATCAATATTTAGAATGTGATGATGCATAAAAATCCACTTTGGTGGGCTGGAGAAGGGAATCCTACGATAAATTTCATTAGGAAAAGCTAAATGATATGATACAAGGCCCCCAGTGCTCCCCAGGGGTCCTATTATTGCCCCAATCAGTCTGGCCCCCTGCTGAAATCCAGCAAAACCATCACATGCCACTTTCATAACGTTTTTATTTATCATCCACTTACAAACGCATCAGCCTCAACCAAAAAGAGCAGTTCCTATTTATAATAGTAATATTTATTTAATATATATGTATCTCTGCTCTTTATTTGATTTCCTCACATTCATCCCTTTTTCCATGAGTTGGAAAAATTGCACAAAATCTGCAAATACACAATAATAATAAAAGCCTGTGGTGATGAATTTCTGGGATGGGATAAAAGTGGATTATACTTGGACTTATGTGGTCTGTCTCAAATGGTAATTTTGATTGATTTGCTTCATGGGCTTGGATGAAGAATTGAAGATTCGTGTAGAAAGCTACGGGTTATTAATTCATTCAACTGAAGAAAGCGTGATGGACGACGAGCATAAAATTAAAAGTCATTAATTTTTCAACTAATTGTATGACGTTTGTAAAGTGAGATGGGAAATTGACAACAGATTGGAATAATTGAGTAATTTAGCTGATTCATCATTAACAAGTTATTTATTGCATTTCGAAAGATGATAATAATAACAAATATTTGGTAGAGGGGATAATCCCCCTTTGCTTCCTGTTAATCACATTTTGATTCCTAAATTGATAAAGGATTTTGTTCAGTTGGGTGGTTTTACAGCATTTAGTTAGTAGTTATGGCTGGAGTCAAAATCAACTTCGTCATTGTATCCATTTCTCTTCTCATTTGTTTTTGGTGTAGCCAAATAAAAGTTTGAAATTTAGATTTCTATCATCGTGTGTCACAAATATCAATCCAATCCTTTTTCCACACAGAGATGATGGTTTTGGTTGTCGAACATGGTTGAAAATGAGATGCAACAAATACTACTGAAAGATGGGCATAAGATAAACGGTTTTGGAGAAATGGAACTCATTGTATAAGGGAAAAGGGAAACAGATTGGCCAGATTTGGTATGATTTATATGAAACTCTGAGAGCTGGAAATTTAATACTCTGCTTCATTGATATCTATTTTCTCATCCCTCTATATTAAATGATCTTTGAGATTGTTGTATATAATTGATTACTTGCTTTTATGTGTTTATCCCTTATTAGCAAAGTTCATTTGCCTTGTTGTCAATTTTTAGAAAACTCTCATTTATTGATGAGATTTCATTCATGGAGAACCCAAAGGGACTTTTTATCCAATTAACCTTGTCCTGCCTGACTTGAGATTATCGTATTTATTTGATGAGAGCTTCAGCGTAGGTCTCCCTTTTCTCATAGTTGTTGTGATAAAAACCGGACCAGGTTGTGGGGTAATAAAATGAAGTTTCATGGAGTAGTTGGATCACTTTTGACTTTGTCTTGCCAATTTTGGCCAATGTTGTTGTCTGCCGAAGTTGAGTAATTAGGATGCAAGGGAGCTGTTGTCTTAATAATATAATGAGAGGAGACTGAGGAAGGTGTTTTAAGGGTGCTCTTTGTGGTGGTGGAATGCAGGAGAGAAATAATTGGGAGCAGGGAAAGTCAAAGTGACCGCAGGCGATAAAAATGAGTCTTATCTGATCAGAGATCTTAAGGCTGGGCAGGTGTTAACTGTGTTAAGAGTTAAGAGTCCTAACATAAGACTCTTAGCTTAGTAGGCTCCAATTAGTAGTGAAATATTGCTTTCGATTAAACTGCGACAAAATGGAAAAATGCTACCGGTTTTCACTCCCAAATGCTTCTAAGGACAAATTTTAAAGGAGCCTGAGAAAAAAGGAGACATTTGGGAGACCTCCAGGAATCAGAGCTCTGCCGTTGAATTCAAATTGCTCAATTAAAGTCTTACGTGTGGCCTTAAGCAATGTGACTGCCCAGTCAAATGAACATCATTTGTTTGTTATCAAAGTAGTTCCATGATAAGATCCATGCATGCATCTCCTCGTTATCCCCTAACGAACCCTTTCTCCTCTCCATCTATAAATCGATCCACTAATAGGAGTCGAAGTAGTCAATTTATTAGACTTGCCAGTCAGCATCTCGTGGAGAAAAAATAATGGAAACTGATTGAACTCGATTAATCTTCCTTTTCCCTGCCCTTCCGTGTAACTTTGTGTAAGGTGGTTGGCTAATTCCGACGTTATTATTATGCTCATTGTTATGACGTCGTGTGTCAATGGCAAGGGGGAGCTTTGAGATGGGTGACCACCTGGGAGTGGGCGCCGGAGGATATGCCAAAATTTGCATCCCGGTATGTGGGGGTGTTGAGGTCAATTGAGCTCTTCCTCCGGAGAATTGCTGACAAGCCCACCTTCAAGGAACAGCAGGAACTCGGTAATAAAGGAGAAAAAGGATGAAAAATTGGGGAAGGGAAGGAATCGTGATGATGAAAGAGTTATGACGAAGTCGGCAGACTAGCACGGCATGAGCCCATCCATTCCTTGGTCCTTCAACACACCAACGTCTTAATAATCTTATCATCATTCCATTGTCAGCGCATGAGTCTCTGTCACCCGCTCCGAAATTCTCTCCTCCCTGAAACTTTTATCTCAAACACACGCTTCACTGCACTTTCTATGGCGACAAAAGACCACCAATTTATTGATTCTAATCATTTAATTTTTCTGGGGTCCCGACCGCTTGGCTCATCTCTACATGGCTTTATTGAGGAAGAACTTATTTTATACTTGTCTCTGTAAGAAAAGGACATTGGAAGAGGAATAAATGCCGTGAGAGGATGATGATGATGATGATGGGGATGGATGAAAAGAAAAGACGCTCATTACACGATCTCATGAGCAGAGGTGGTCAAAAATGATTCATTTGATGGGGTTAATATAAAAGCAATCATTTGTGCTAATATCCTCTTGAGCTCAAACACAATTTTCCCATGCGTCACTTGACAACTTATCTTTACCATTTTGATCTATAGCACTCTGTTCTATTGGGTTGGATTATTTAATTGCTAATCTCCATACGTGCCCTCACCTTTTGACCCCAAAGAGAATGAAAAGAAAAAACAAATGTGGTGCATGGGAAATCGCGTGGAACAAATTTTTATTGAACTCTTCTTAAATGTGTGTAGAGTCGGCCCTTACAATTAACCCCAAAGCAATTAGACTCATCCACTCACGAGATTCATTCCTGTGAAATATACATTCTTGGTGGTGGTCAACTCAGGCAAACAGGTTTCACTGAAATGAAATTATGACATTAAGATAATGGATAATTTGGGATGAAAATTCTTGGGGGGTGGTACCACAACCCATACCCACTGGTGGGTCTCATACAGTCTCATACGTAAGTACATACATATTCTCCTAATCTCTCTCAAATTCCTCCGTCAACTCTTTCTCTCTTTTTCCCCGTCACTCTTCACCTTTCTCCAAGTCTCTCCCGGCTAATTTCTGATAAGTTGATATTTATTACATCTTTACAAGCACGTCATCATCATCTTCATCTCAAATTGTCGGCGTTTGTTTCTTCTCAGAGTAAATCATCAGTATTCAGAAAAGAATTTTATGGACTCCTGCTGACATCAAAATATGATTTTACACTAAATCCAATGAAAACTAGTCTCCAAAGTTGTAATACGTCGTACACACACAAATGCCACTCCAATTTGACACTGAAAACTGTCCTTTTTTCTATTTCTTATTCTTATACATTCTTTGGCAGACACCAAAGTCTAAAACCATTTATCCATCCATCTCTTATATATCATTAAATTATTATGTGTATGTAAAGGTTGACAAAGGGAAAGAAAATCTCCGACCAAAGAAGCCAAAAGTTGAGTCATAGCAAAGCCCAAAACATTTTTGTGATCTTCATCTCCTCCTCATGTCCCAAACAGTTTTTCTTCCTCCTCATTCACTTGTCAGCACCTTTTTTTCTTTTTTCACGTTTCCATTCATCCATCAAATCCTCCTGTGCTCACTTCAATGATGCAATAATGTGGCCAGACAAGAGCAAATCTTTCCTCACTTGTAAATATAAAACACTTTTTTTTCTTTCTTGCAAATTCTCCCAAGATATATATTTGTAAAAGTGCCAAATATTATATTATATTTTATAAAGAAACTTTGAAAGTACATATCTCTTAATTACGTTAGCATATATAAGTAATGACAGCTTTCAAGCCAAAGTTATTTGAGGAATAGAAGCATAAAGCACAAAATTCTGGCAATAAAATAATAGCCTGTCAACAAACCCATGTTTACTGGATCATTTGAAGATGCTGATTGAATTTGTTTGAGAAACGCCTACGTGTAATTCAACTCATAAAACACTTGTTTTTAACAACCAAACGAGTTGAAATTTTGTGTAGGTCTTCTTTTATATGCATGAATTTAATTGGCTATTGGAGCTCACAAATTGCAATATTGTACATTTAAAAAAATTATCCGTATAACATTCTTAATTTTTTATTCATACTTAAATGTATGCAGGTTCATGATAGTTTAAATAAAGTATCATAAAACTTAATGAGCAGTTTGCCAACATTATAAGGGGCAGATGACCCATTCATCATAATTACTTGTGCACTTATTATTCCCCAAAAGTTGTATGATTTAATTTAAATATACAAAGAAACTTCTTTTCCGACCAAATTCGTATCAAATTAGTTGTAAACGGTTGAGTTCCAATGGATAGGAGTGTGCGTCTTATAACTGCTCATTATATTCAGATGAGGTTTTCAAAATGGGTTGGATCCCTGTCAGAAAATGGGCACAAAACGCCATAAACCTCCATCATACTGGCATGCGGTAATTATCATCATCATTTGCTCACCCAATCAACAACATCATCATTTTTAATTCTTTTTTTAATGCATAATTACCCAAACTGATTCATGCACACCTTGTTATCTGTAATTTATAATAATAAAACATTTGAGACTCATCCAAGTATTTGGAACAAAGCAAATAGAATCAAATCACTCGGCATGCATTTGCATATTTTATTTTAATTCGGGCTGAGGCAGGTAGTAAATTATTGCTTATTATTATATCCCAGCCATAAACAAGACTCTATATAATATTATTACTACATTATTATGATGCTTGATTATATTTGCATAATGAGAACGGGATTAAATTAACTTGGTCATTTGGGATGCAATCTTGTTGGCAATCGGTTTAATTAATTATAGACGACTTGTCTTCATTATTTATCTCTGACGTTAATTTTATTTAATAAACTAATAACAGAGAAAGAAAGACAATGAATAATCTATTATAAATATGATGCAAAATCTCTAGGATTAGTTTAGCCATAATATTAATTTCCCTGTATGGTTTGTGTTTATAATCCGTCGGTGGGTGACAGGTCGTAATTCCTTGGGAAATTGAATTATTCCTAAACTGTAAAAGTTATCAAGTGTTTACAACATGAGAGTGACGGGAAAATGTGTCAAGCCAAACAATATCTTATTTAAATGGACGTTTTTTGAGTTTAACACATGCTGAGAGAAGAGTGGAATTTGTTCATCATTAAGAGGACATTAAGCTTAGGGATCGGAGAAGACGAAATTAATTTTTTGGTTGTCAAGTGAGAGAGATGCGCAATTAGGGAAGTATTTGAGCCTTATTTGATTTAGAGATGTCCGGACGGAGTACAAGCCGAGTATTTGTTGAATAGTGCATTGGACTAATGGGACATGTCAGATATTTGAGTGTTGAGGAATGACGACTGGGGTCAAAGGGTGAGCACACATGTGTGGGTAAAAAATGGACGCATTTCCCTCGTGTCAATTTTCTTTCCCTGGAGATGCAGGTGGATGAGTGGGTCTGACTAATGAGGGACGATTAGCTGCTTTCTCAGCTAGGAAATAGGGGAAAGGACAAATGAAGCGGATCCGGTGGAGAGTGGACCATTTTACAGACACTCCATAGCTCTTTGTATACTTATTTAGTTAAACAAACATCATCTCTCCCGTTTGACACGAAGGGCATAAAATATGTGAGGCGCTAATGACTTTCCTCCTGCCGTAACCAAAATATTTTTCCTTCTCTCAATTTTCACATTGGCCGGGCAACCATTTGACAAGAAAGCAATTAGAGCTTTTTTTGATTTGGACAGAATGTCAAAGCCTTGGGAAAACATTGTCATTTGAAATGCGATAGGCACCACCAAAACTCATTAGCGACTGTTTTGGCGTCAATTAGTTTTCGCTAAATTAACTCAAATGTTCCACTCTTACTTACTGAGGAAACAAGTTCATTTCTCAAACTTTGCAAAACACACAAAATGTTTCACCAACACACTCTCTCTCCAATTAACAACATCTATAAATAAACAAATGCCAAATTGTATATATGCAGTTAAATATCTCTGCTCAAATCTCTCACATACATAGATAATCTCCATCTGGCTAATGATTCAATTAAAAAGGCAACTCATTAAATAGTTTCCTTACATATTGAAAAATTAGCAAGCTCCCCTGCTTATTAGTTTAATCAAAAAGAAGACAGAGTTGAACAAATCGCGTAGGGTGGTAAGAATTGTGCTGCATGATGATGTGAGGAGTGATAATGGGATGAGGTAATAAATCCAAAGAAGAAATGTAATTATTTATTGCTTGTACAATTTACATACAGAGAAAAGAAGAAAATTATAAAAGCACATTCAAGAGTTTTGTCCAAAGCGACAGTTGATTTATTTATTTGAGCTAACAAACTATAAATTGATTGTTCCTCCTTGTTTGTAGTAAATACTTAAATGCAGCCACTCGACAATTTCCGAATATTTTCCTCCTCATTGTTGACATTAACTATATGACGAAATTGTTTGTGTACGCGTCCAGCAAAGAAAAGAGGGAAATAAAGGAGAGCTTGACTGCTGAATAAGTAGATTGTTTGGTGATAAATCTGATGTTGAGAAGCAGGGGAGAATAGATGTGCATTAGTTGTAAGCTGGATTGATAAAGTGCTATATTGTGACAGCAAAATGATTTTTTTCCTTTGGGTTCCTTTCTTAACTTTTCTTTGTGGTTGGGCCTCAAAACTTTCCGCATCCTTCAGTCAAACAAACAAATTTATAGCAATTTAAAAAAAAGGAAACAAGAGAAAACTCATTTAATAAACTTTATGTCTCAATTAAGTACAAGAATAAGCACTTTATAAAAGAGTTGCATCTGTCGTCTCACTTATCTATTGTTATTATTATCGGAAACTAATAATAGCGACTGGGCGGCTAATTATATTATATCGTCTATTAAATAATATCCTCAAACATTTGTTTCCATGATAATTAAGGGGGATATAGCGTTTCCAAAGAAGGAGTGAGTTGAGATTTCACCAAGGATCAAAACGATTCTCTCTTGACTTGAAGACTCAATTTGGGAGGAAGGAATTTGGGGTTCCCATTACACAACAATAAGTGGTGGTTGGTTAGGAAGCTGTCATCGTAATTAATAGGATGCACCAGCCCCAAAAGCACCACCAGCCAACAAATATAGTTTGGAACAATTTCCTAATTACTTGGGACATGTGATGATGTAGACAAACTGTTATTATTGTTCTCGTTCCTCTGCAAATTCTCAAACTTTGCTCTCTTCTTTTAAACCAACTTTTATGGGCTATTAACACATTTTCTCATTTGTAAACTCATCCTTTTACTCTTTAATTGTTGCTATATTTTGAGTTTAGCCAGCCACATTGTTGATGCACAACCCAAAATTGAGCAATTCTGAAACTATGTATATACGATTTTTTGGCTAGAGCCCAAATGTTGAGACGCTTATTACTTTTGATAGCCCAACTTTTGTCTTCTTCTTCCCGAGAGAAGTAATTATCTATTACGAGCTCTTAATTAGTACTTTATTGCCCATTCTTCCCACGCAATCAGTGTCCACGATCTGTACAAACAAACACCAAGAAATTATACATATATATATAGGAACTACTTTTAAATTTAATTAGAGGATTTGTTTGCAATGGTTTTTGGAGAAAGTTTGTTGGATGGATAATTAGCTGATGACAAAGGGCTCTGTAAGTAGTTGGAATCACTGAAGGAAGGAGGATAGTAATGAGATAGTTGGTGGTGGATTTTGGAGAAAGTTTTCCCTCCTCGTAAATCGTGGATGAAGCCAATGGAGAGGCCAAATTCCGGGAGTGGGATGAAAGGGGATTTCATCATCCTCATTTCCTCCCTCCATTCAAGAGCTTATCAACTTTGCTAGACAATAATTAAGTTGGAATAATAGCTTAATTTGCAAGTCGATTATATGGGACTTTCTCCCTCCACTTTCTTTAGCATATGTGAAGCTGCATTTCATTATTATCATGAGCCCAAAATGAATTCCCAATAACGCTCATCATATTCCTATATAAATAGTTGGTGGGCCACAAGGGAGAAAGGGAGCCAGAGATTATGATTATTATTATATTTGTACTAAGTAGCTCTTTTGTGAATTTGGGGAGGATTTCCTTCGTTCCTTACATGATCAACTTATATTTGTTATCTTCTTCTCCCCCCACTGCTTCCCTGAGTGACATATAGCCATCATTCCCATTTCTCCTGCGGTTGCTATCGAATTACCAGGAGTCAACTCTCGCACAATTTTATTGTCTCTATTGTCATTTTGATTTGAGATTATTCCATATAATCCACTCACGGGACCAACCCACTCCCTCCAACTCCAACGTCCATTCAACAAAAACTTTCACTGATCCCAACCGCCGCCTCATTTACATCTCCAATGCGTAATTGTTTCATTTATCCCGTTTTATGACTTTCCCCTTTATCCTCTCCCAAATCCCCATTTTTCACCCATTAACAGCACAGTCTCCCTGCGCGTGGCATCTTGTGTAAATACATCATAAAAGTCAACTATACAAATACGCCATTCATTCATATACATATATGCATATGATTTAATTACCTATTTTAACGTCACCTTTAAAAATACGCAAGTGTCAGGTTGTGTTTTTTTAGGAGGAGGGATGAGTGACACTACATAACTCATTAAATAAGATTCCAAGCAGATTGTTTTAACCGTTGAGTCATGCTGGATGTTGACATATTCAGATGAATGAGTGAATGTTTGGCTAAAGAGTGTATTAAATATATATTATTGTAGTAGTAGTGGTATAGTTTAAGAAAGTATCGGATTCGGAGGAAGTGAGATCAAAGATTGGTGATAAAGTTTGTTGGTTGGTGTCGGTGCCAAAGCAGGGAATTGGATGACACCTAAATGACTTTTGAAGGGTCTAATGACTTTCAAGCATCTGAGGAATGCTCTCCAATTCTTTTTCTACATCTGTGCACGGCATCATTAGCAATGGCTAACTAGCAAAAATTTATGCCTAATTATCTCTATAAAGCAACCAACACTAAACTAACATTAGCTCAAACAAACCTCGGCACTCAAAACAAAGTACAACATAGTAAGTAGTAGAACAACAATGTCAAATTAAGCCATCTCACATGTTGGTTAAGAGATGGGAAGGCTTTGACACGGTTGCTTGAGCACGACAAAGTAAACTTAAACCCATTCTCACCTCCATTTAAAATTTAAATTGTACAAAGGGATCGCTTAATTACTCCAAATGCACAAGATTCCTTCCCAAATCTTCCCAAATGTGGCTGAAATATGTGGAGGAGGGAGGTCTATATTATTGGGAGTCTATTAGTGCCACCAACATTTATATAGACTCTCTCCAATTTTGGCTCCCTTGTTTTATCCAGCAACATAGAATAGTGAATGGGTGAAAGAGTAAAAGCCGTAAAAGAGGAACAAATGACTTCAAATGAGGCACTTTACCAATCATAATGTCCCACGGGTCATTTACCCAGCTCATTCAGTCAACTACCAACCAATTCGCATATAACCTGTTCCAACAAATATCAAACACCACTCTGAGCTAAATGGATAGTTTGTCCACAATCTTTCTCTTTTTTATATGTATTTTCCCCTACAAGAACTAAAAGGCGGACGGAAATTAGGAAGACTGAGAATGGAAGAAAGTGTAAATGATAGTCCCCACATGTCTTTTTATCGCAGCAATAAATGTCTATGAAATAGTGCGCTTCATTAGTCTTCTCTTGATGAGCCATTTGTTCTTTATACAAGCTCAAATGCTCAAGTTTCCTCATCAATGACGATGATGGATCCAAAAGTCACAACTCGCATAATTTTAACAAGTTTGTGAGAAATGTCCCAACTTCCCCACTTTATTTTAAGGCTGGGTAAGTAGAAGTGGAGGAATTGTCGCAAATGTGCGTCTCGTCACGTTGTCCGTGGTCGAGCCTAAAACCGGAAGAGGAGAAAAAGTGAAGAGAAGAAATTTCTTCCAGGAAATAAATCAAAGTTGCTCTTCAGAATTCAGTTAGAACAGTTCATACATAGACTTATCGATTTCCTATTTCTCCTTCGTCTTCATTCAGTTTCCGTCAAATTTTCACCACTGATTTCATCACTTGACTTTTCTGCCCTTACACGCTGAAACATTGGTGAAATATTCTATTGGGATTTGCATACTTATTTACATATTTTACTATTTGATTTATTACAAGTGAAAGCCACTTTATGTAAACAATGTAATGTATAACAATGTAAAACAATATGCAATATGCAGATTTTATATTCTAATACCTTTTAGTTAATTGTTATTGGGAAATCATTACTTTAGAAAAAAATGTGGCTAATGTGAGACAAGGTGTTAAAACATTTTCAAGATCTATAGGGAAGTTGATCCAGGATTTGGGGTTTATTTTTTAGCCACCCTAATTTTAACAAATACACTGACGCTGCAAAGCGTTAGGGAAACTCAACACTCTCAAACCTTTGTCGGGGTCCTCGTAGAGGTCCTTCCTTGCTAACAGTTGAAACTCTTGGCTACATGATGCATTTCAAGAAACTTGCTTTGAGAGTGGTTTAGATAAGCATTCAATTTGACATCTTGGTTGAATATGTAGAAGATGGTTTAGAGCTAACAACACTTAACTTTATTTTATTAGCATACAAAATGCAAAATTTAATCAAAATAATCATATACATCTTCATCTTCTTCATCCTCTGGTTCCAAATATTCCCATATTGTGTCATCTTCCCCGATATCATCTTCCCTATCAATGGGTTCATTCTGCCCCAAAATTGCTGCCGTCTTGTTGTCTTGGATACTTCCGTCCCCACTAATTGGCAGGGGGACTTGCATTGCGTGCATTATTGTTGCCACTGAAGGCTCGGCCACTAAATCCAATTCATCCTCTTGGCAATTTCTGAGTTGTGTGTATTTTATGTGGAATCCCGTGGATAAGTTAAGTGCCTCTGCCTTCCCTGTAAGTTCCTGGAGTGGGGAAGTCTTGAAGCGAAAAGAGATCAAATTGGACCTCACCCGTGCTGTAACAAATGATGAAAGTGTACGCTTGACATGAGACTCAATCTTTTTAATGTCAACAGAGATGAATTATTTGGAGGTTTACCAACCAAAGACAGGCTTGTTTATCGTTTCTCCTCCACTTGGTGATAAATTCCCACCACAAAAGCGATCTTGGGAACTGGGAACTTCCAGCTTTCTCTTTGACACAGCAACAGGCAGAGAAGTTGTTACGCGTTGAGGTTTACGCCGTCTAAATAATAATCTTTTCTCTCGGAGGTTCATAACAGTGTCTCGTCCTTCGGGGATCATAACATAATTCTCAGAGCACACTCCAGCACCAACGCCTGACCTACATAACCAACAACCAATCAACATTATATACATATCAAAAGATATTTCCTTAATACGAATGCATTTTTTTTATAAAAAAAAACTCACCTCAACTGCATTTCCTTTGGACCTTGTATCCCTTTCTTTATCCCGAAACCTGAGGATTCGTAACGAATCCCACAAACGCCTCTTCCAGGACGAATGCATATCTGATAGTTTTGGCCGATAAAGTATCTTTGCCCTTCAAAATTAAATGACTTGATTGATCCACCTTCAGACAGAAAGTATTGAGTGCATCCGGCTGGAGCTAAAATTTTAAATGGATAATAATATCGATTTGCATATAAGAAACTACAAATGCAAACCTTGCAGAACGTTTGAAGTTGAGCAATCAATTTGTGTTACCCAAATTCCAAATCGGTAGCCTCTTCCTTTATAGAATGTGGCCACTTTGAAATCAATCAAAGAAGAATTTGCTACCCAAGGCTCCAGATGCAAGTAAACTGCAACATTTTATACAGCCTGTCTCACATGTATGCATTGTATAAATACCTTTAATAAATAAAATGATTACAGTGTTGATCGTTATTGATGCCACAAATTGGAGGGAGGCCAGAAGGCCAAATGGAGCCCTCAACGGTTAGTGCTTGAGAAAGACATTCTCCTCTTGAAGGGGGCAATAATTCCGTGTCCACTAAATCTACCCTTATCTTTTGTAAGCAATGACATGTATTAAAGTAAATAAATAGGTCTTGAGCTTATATTAATCCTTCTCACTTGACATATCCCATGACTTTGGATGACCAAGCGAAAGGTGCATTCTCCCGCACCAGAATCGTCTTCCGGATAGTTTTGGTTGACAAAATTAACCACCAACTCCTTTCCGATGGAACCGCATCTGTAAACTTTACTTGTCACAAAATTATGTTACATGTTAGCTACTGTGGAGGAGTACTTTGCAAATTATTTGGCACCTTTTGGAGTTGGAAATATTCGGCTTGTTCGTGGTTGAGAATGCAAATGTTTCGGCATTCTCAAAGGAAAATTTTCGGCACTGCTTAAATCGGGTAAAATTATTCCAAATAAATTATAAAACGTTATTTGTATGCACGTGGAGTATAAAATAATACTATGAGATGGTCCGAGTGGCATTGTTCCCAAGGTATTTAGATAATATAAATGTATATTCCTTTATTGTATTTTAGCTGAATGATTTTTCTGAGGAACAAACGACAATGACATTGTACAGGTAACCGTGCAAAAATAGAGTGACGCATCAACAAATCTTTCAAGAGAAGATGTTTCGAATAAAGCTTTAGAGACAAACAATGGAAAGAGACTTGTGTGGTCAACAAAGTGGAAATTACTGCAACGTCCTATTTGTTTGTATTACTGGGAGATAGTCCACGGATTTGTCTCTTCTTTTGCATACTTTATTACCCCAAAGACTTTGTTTATTGTCGTTCTGTATGCTTGATGAACTCAAAATTAGTGTCGCCCTAAAAGAAGTGGAATTCCCATCCACACTTTGTATACACACAATGACAGTTGTTGTATAACGATTTTGACCTATTCTGTAAATGGGATCATCATAAAAAAACCACTTTGGGAAACCCAGCTACACATTAATAGATCAGCCAACTGAAGAATAAATGGCGAATCTCAATCCGGAAATTGTTATTCTGTTCCATGCAATTAATTAATTATATAGGGCATATAATCCATAAATGAGTATTTAATGTCATTCTCCTCAATGTCAATATTTTTCTCGATATAATTTTATATAATATTGTATTGATTACAAATATATTATTTCGAAAAAACAAGTAACAATCTTTAACATCTTAAATAAAACAAATTGAAAATATATTAATAACTATCTACTACATACTAAACAAAACAATATCATTTAAAAAAGAAATTAATTCAATTGAAGTTAAACAAAAAGTTACAATAACCATCTATAATAAATTCTATAATAATAGTCCGTGCGTGTTTGATACATATTTTTATCATATTTTGTTTGTGTATATATTAAGATTGCTTATACCGAAATTGTATAAAAATATTACGCCAAAACAGTGGTGTTTATATTTTGAAATATTTGAAAACGCACTGGTGTAAGTTATTTAATGGCAGGAAGGTGTCAGTTTTTGATAAATGATACGAGTGACATGCTGTTGTTGGCTATCAATGCAATCTGAGGAAGGAACAAAAAGCGACAGTATATGAATTGGATATCAAGCCACGCACAGTGCTCCTTCTCTCCCAAAGAAACAAAGAGCAAAAGTTATTTTTTTACTTGAGATCATTGAAAGTTATATAGTGTTGCTGTTTTGGTGGTTGATATGCGGATATGATGAGATTTATATATTTTGTTTCTATTTCTGATGTCGGTAAATATTACACTTTTTAGATTCTCTCTGAAATGATACTCTTCAGCTCCTTCCTAACTAAACTTGGATATAAATGTGAGAGTTGTTGACTTTCTCCGTTCACATGGGAGAGAAAGTTCTGTCAGAGAGCTAAACGGAAGACTCGTAGATGATTATCTGGATAAGTCTTGGCTCATCAGTCTCCACCATGTCGATGTCAAACTCGTCTTCGTTCTCCCAAAACTTTTTCCATATACTTCCCTCACGTTTCATCCCCATCCCTTTGGAGGTCATGGCTAAGGCTTTCTTCAACTCCTTCAAATCTTGAAGCACATTCACGTCCAGATTTATATTATCCCCATATCTGTGTAAAATGGCTCAGTTAGAAAATATCTTATTTTTTAAAGCATAAAAATGGGAAACTATATAATGCATATAATAAAGCGTATAAATATCATTCAAAAGGTGCTATAATTTAAAATAATTGCAAATAATGTAAACAAAAGTGCGAGGCAAGTGTTTGAACGAATGACGTAAATCAAAGATGAGACTATTTGTCGGGACTGTTGCCATTTAATAATAGTTAAACTGTGAGGTAATAAACAAGGCAGAAATAATCTAGATTCGATATCTATCTAAAAGACCAAAGCCATCCAGATTGAGCATATTGAGTGAGACTTGATGTTTTGATTTGAGTAATAAATAGGCAATATATAATCTTTGAGCTAACGAACTTTGTAACAAGAACCAACACATACGACTACTCATAAAATAAAATAAACTGTAAAAATACATAAGTGATTTGTATACATAAAGAGAGAATATAAACGTACATGGCTCGCCCAGTATTTCCCCCCATCCTATATATTATGTAAGAAAGCATTTCACAATTTTGTTTCTCTCCTTATTGTCGTTTTACATTTTTTTGAGTAAACGATTAGATGAACCGTTATCGTTATCTCGTGGCAATAAATACATGATGTACATGATAGACTGAAATAGTAAATGAACACTTACTTTTTGAGAGACTCTGCCAGGGAGCCAGAAACTCCTTGGAGACGAGAGGAAAGTTCTCTCATCTTCTTCCAAGAGTCTGCATATTGAATCCTCACCAATTCTATGGCCGTGGAGGTCAGGGCCAGTCCCACCATGATGTAGATCGTACAAAGAAGCATATACGTCGTCTCCTCTAAATATCAAATAGTAGTTACCTGGCTTTATAATATAGAATGTGGGACCTTTATGGAGGTCATGAGTTATGTCAAGTTATGTTTGTTATTAGTGGGCCTTGTAAATTATGTTCCGGGATGTGGAATGCGAGAGAAAAGGTGCATTACTACAATTCACAAGAATTTTACTTTCTCCTACTTTCCACTCTCTCCCACTCCAAATAAATGCTGCATGCAAAGCAGTTTTGTAATGAAAAGAGAGAGGAGCTATATATGTATTTATACAATATACGCAAATGAAGTGTATCTAACTGCTAGACAATAAGAGCTGGGAGATATTATTATGTTCTACAATTATTTAATTACTTTTGACAAACTTATGAGATTGTGTATTGTTAGAGAAAATAATTAAAACAAACACAATAGTCCACTGCTTACCAGGCACAAGGTCTCCAAACCCTATTGTAGTCATAGTAATGAAGCAGAAATAGAAAGAGTCGAAAAATGACCAATTTTCCCACAGGGTAAAGAAATAGCCCCCGGCAGAAATGTAGAGAAGAAGGGAGCCAATGGCAGCCCCCACAGTCGCAGATTTTCCTACATTTTCAACAAACAATTAGATAATGCACACACTCATTAATTGGCCTGTTCAACATCTGCCTACTTTTAATGCACTACTGTACATACAATTTTGCAGCCACTTTAGTGCACTAACTACTACACAATGCCGGCTTACATTACTGATGCTGCAACTGCAATGCGATCTACTCTAATTACGGATATGCAGAGCTCTCAACCCGTTACCAGAATTTTTACGAGCCACTACTTTCATGCCGGATTCAGGATTTCAATTCAATGAACCAGGATTCAACATTTCTTCGCGTAAGTACTTAAATATATATTGCCAACATAACTGAGATTTTTACAAAAATATAATATAGATATAGAACACGCAACTTGCAACATATCCAATAACAGCACTGCGTCATGCTCATCATCTTTTATAGACATTGTCAAATGGATAAACAAATATAGCCATAAAGCACTTTGAGGAAGAACACTGAATGAGACCATCAGTTGGCATCATTTAATGAAATGTTCCTCAGGGAAATCCACGTTTGTAAAATGGATATAGATGGAAGACTACCATGACCATAATTTGAGTAATTCGCGTAAATCTTGCTTCAAATGGAGCCTTTCATTAAAGTTGGTCAAACTTTTTTTACAATGGCTTCATGTGGAGTGAATAAATGGATAAAAAAGTGGGTAAAATGGATAAAATTTCTTCAAGACAAATCCTTGTCAGTTTTCCATTAAAGAACAAACTATGGAGACAAAGAAGGACAGAAATCTTAAAATAAAATCTTGAGAGAAGAGAGAAAGAAAAACTGCATCTTTTAATTCTGATATAAAACGCCAATCACTTTAAAAACTAAAACTTTTAGTTTGAGTTTGCAATGACATTTTCATAAATGGTTGTTGATTTGTAGTCTGTCACGGGCCGTAAAATTTAAATCCCTTTAAGAATTTGGAAGCAAATGTGGTTGGAACGAGAAGATTTAATGCCTAAGCAGAGTAAGAGAGGATTTAAGCGTATTAATACATTTATCTACACAATACAAGATGCATGCGCTTCTAGCAACGTTTTGCAATGCAAATAAGATGAAGAAGAAGATTATGAGGGAGTATTTCTATATTTTACTGTTGTCACCAGGAAGGAATAGTGTCTGAAATGTAATAAATGATATGAGTCCCGAAGAGGATGTGACACTGCTGATGATGGACAAGAAGAGAATAATGCACTGTCAGGGAAGTTTTTTTTTTTGTTGTTCTCAAAATAGAAAAACTATTCAAGCGTCAGCATGCAAATTGTTCGTACCACCAAATTTACTCAGTTTTGAAGACGATTTGATGACTTCTTTTGGGAAGTGTCGGCGACAACTTTTGTAAGAAGAAGACACAGCGGTGGCCATCAGTTTGCCAAGATCAGCAATCACGGTTAAAGTAAATGGAATCCCAATCAAGGCAAAGAAAATGCAAAATACGCGACCCCAATACGTCTTTGGAGCCATGTTTCCATATCCTATAGAAACAAAAAAAAAAACATTTTAATGTACATGACATTTGTATGCATTTGATGTTTGTTGGGGTCACTAGTAAGGTCATGGTTAAGTTGTTATAAAGTTTGTAATGAAAATAATAAAAGTGGCAAGCAAGCATTTACACACTGACCAACTTTCTCCATGTCAAATGGTTGCGGAACTTTCACTTGTAACTGTTATTGTGTGAGGGAATGTCATGGGCAACAGTAATCATAAATTGAGCAACACAACTCAAGCGAAATATGCTGGCAAGATACCAACCGACCGTCAATTTTATGCGTTTTCGGCTTTTGATTTTTTAAACTTTTTTTTTCTAGCCATGGTCGTAAACTGTCTCAAGATGAGTATGTGACGTATAAAGATATATATATTTAGGAGACTATAAAATGGTGTATAACGACAATAGATAACTAATAAGTCTTGAATTAAACATTTGGAGGGAGATGATAAAGTGAAAGTAAATAATAATCTCTATCAAAAACAAGTGACTTTTTGGGCCAAATAACTTTTTTTCTGTCCGTTGCAGATTTCAAAGTATGCTAAAATAGTTATAAAAAGTTGCAAGCACCTTGGTTGAATTTCTATCATTCTTTTCTGCTGACCAAGTTTCCCTTTTGTGAGCTATTGACTTGGACGGACTTTCTCTTCCTGTTTCCTCCGGATTTCTCAGCAGATTCTGCCAATAATTCATTTTACAATGATTCAATATTCCACGCAGGAGACTAAAAGTTTCACATCAAGTGGCCACATAATAATAACCAAGTCGGTAAACATATCATGCTAATATTGCAAATGCTATGCTCTCTTTCTCTCTCTTTGTGTGCCAAATATCGTCTGAGCCATCACAACAGAATTGTGGAGGAAGGAACTCATGAGCTATGAATGACAAATAGATATGACACGACAATAATGGGCCACAGCAAACAAAGCGAGTTTCCAAAATATTATGATTTGCAAAGTAAATATGTGGCATGCAAATAAATAATCAAAGTTGTTACCTATAGTAGTGAGCACAGTGGAAGCAAAGAAGGCGGACTGAATGTAATCCCAGTCGGATTTTATTTCTGGATTTAGGACAGACATTCCCTCGGAAGTAACTTCTTCAATTATTTTATCGTATGTCTCTAATGCGAGGGATAATGTGACATTGAAATCCTCTGGCTAAAATGAGGAAGAGGAGAGAAAATGTGGACTTTTCTTTTTAATGAGATAATTGCTTTCTCTTACCTCAAAAGAGCTTGCTAACACAGTTTGGGTAAAATTGGTCCGTCCATCAATAAGCCGTTGTTTGAGGTACGTCTTTCTGTCAATCTCATACGGTCCCTCGAGTTTCTGGAACACCTGTGATCAATTTATTACACAAATTAAATTCATGTCATGTCATTTACGGTTGCGTTGCAAGACTGAAAGACTCAATTTATCACGTTCTTATATATTGATTGATGTCTTTATTTATGTAAGCCTGTCAGTTTTAACTGTACATTATAGGTGATGATATTGGCTTCATAGAATATCTAGCTTTTAATATAGATCAGAAAAAACGACTTTCACTGAGGGAAAAGCTCTTAATCAGTGTACAGTCAATGATTATGTATAATGTTTGTGCTTTTACTTCAAAGAGATACATATATGAACCAATGAATTTGGAATATACACAGGATGGATTTGGACTGGAAACAGAGGAAGGGCGTGCCTTGGACGTTTCCGTGGCTCAATCATTCAATTTTCTATCCAAATTTCTACGATCCATTAACATTTAGCTGGTTTTGTTTTGATTAAAAACTGGATCCACTCAATCATTCTAAACCAGCAGGGATTCTCATCTGTCTAGAATTACTTCACTGGGATTTAGTCATTACACATCGTCACAATTGGAAGTTGGCCTAATTTTGACTCTATTTGATTAACGCTCAAATTAGTAATTGATTAATTTATTTTGGGCAACTGAATCATGCCACATGCAAAACAACAAGCAAAGTCCTCTCAAATAATAAATTAGTCGGCGAGCGTTTAATAGCTCACCCACTGCGTCCTTTGTTATGAGTAATTACACTCAATAAAACGAGTGACTTAATGTGACTCATTATTATATAGTGGTAGATAAACGAAATATTTAATATGTCCACGGCCAGGTCACGCCACCCATTAATTTGTTCAAGCTTTTTATTTCTTACGATTAGAGTTTTTGGGTAAGTATACTAAACCGGAAGGAAATAAAGTTCAACAGATTATCAATAATAAAACCAAAATCGAACCAAACTAAAGCCAAATACCTGGATCAAATCAGACATAAAAGTACTGCAAAAAAACAACAACATAAAACACGCAACCATCCCAAAATTATTTTATTCCAATCTCTTGGAAGTTGGAGTTAGGAGAGGATGTTGCTAAATTATTAAATCTTTTGCTTAATGCAATGCACACAATTTCGTAATGGATGGCAAGAATTTATTATTCCAGCGGAAATATTCTGCCATTACAGAATTACTTTTCTCCGCGACTTTATGGATTGACGAGGGGCTAGAATTTTGCAACTCTAAATTTTAAGGTTGAGATTAGAACGATTTGGAAAGTATTCAAGTTGAAGATTGCAAAAGTTTTTGTGTGACAGGATGGCTCAAGTTGGATATAAGGGCAATTAGACGGACCAACACGGCTTGTTCTGATTTAACAGCTTCCAAAGAAAAATGCACTTATCATTAAATCAAAAGTGAAAGCTGGCAAGTTGCCTAATTTAAACAGCATGCGATGACATCATGATAAAAAAAAAACTCTTTTCTATTAATCCCGAATTTCCTTCCAGTGGGTGACGTCGCGGTCTGAAATGTTAAAGTCATTACGTAACAATCCTCATAATATCCCGCAGATTGTAGTGTTGCCAAAGCGCAAAAGAAGAAAATGGAATGCGGAAAAGAGGATAAAGTACAAATTGAGCGTGATGCAAAATGTCGTCGGCTTCACCTTGTCGCATTCTCATCATCTACATACTTCTTCTCTCCTTTATCCATTACGTATGTAGTATGCTATTTTTACGTGATATCCACACTCACACAATTGGAACCTACCCAATTAGTGGTTGTGTTGTATCTCTGAGGATGAGCCTAAATGTGCATTTTATGTATCCCGATTGCTTTCCAACATGAGGGGGGTGAGATGACCCGAGAAATTTCTCAAATCGTTTTTGTGCAAGCCAAAGTGAGCTGCGTCTCACCATCCGATGTGTGACATATCACAGGAATTAAAATGGACATTTACGACTTGGGAAGAAGTTTCATGACTATTATTTCTATCTTTATATGATTGGAGATAATTCTAAATTATAACGTGTTAATGGATAGTAAAAGTTAATTAATAGTGACACAAACTACTTCTTTAAGCCATACGGCGAGAGCTTATGGGTAACAATTATTAGGGACATATCCCATATCTTCAATCTTCTCTTTTGCACTGATGAGTGATTCTAAACACAGACTTGTTGGTTATCTGCCCAAGTTAAGCTTCTCTGCTACTGCTAACCTATGTAGCTGCCAGAGAAGAGCTGGATTTATTTATTTATCCAATCAATTTCATAGACATGCATGCAGTTGACGGAAGAAGCAAACTCTATTTTTCATACTGGCTAAACGGAAGCAATTTGCTCTTCCGTTCCAAGCATAATATTTTTAAGGGGAAATGGCAAATTAAAGAATCAGAGAAAAAAGAAGTGAAAGGAACGGAGGCAAGTTTGCATCCCTTAGGTGCCATTGGTGAAATATTAATGTCTCCCCTGTCTTCTTCAATCAACGTCCAGCCAAATTCATTCATCTCACCACCGACTGTGGTCTAAGCAAGGGAAAGCGAGAGAACGTAAACGATATATATCAAGCAAGAGGAGCAACAATTTACGGAGATGAAGGAGGTTATGAGCATCTTGCTAAAAATTTATTAGTTTACGAGTCATTTCACTTTTCCATTAACTTTAGTAAAACAATTCCGTGCAAGAGCTAAATCACTGCACAACCAACATTTTTGGGTTAAAAATAAATGCTTTGAAATATTAATAAATATATTTTCCCACAAACTATAAACTCTGAAATCTTTTAGGAAAGGAAACCAAAAGTGATAACAAATTAATCCAAGTTTGTTAGATTTTTATTTAAGTAAGTATAAGAAGGTTTGCAACTATTTGGTTTTGGTTTGTTTTTCCTTGCCACCATGTTATTCTATGCGGAGAAAACAACAGCAGATGGATGATAACGTTTTGACCGTAACTTTCAACCCATTATTTCCCCAAAAACGCCACCGACACAAAAAACGTATAAACATTGCATCCGCGACCAAAGTATTATTATACAATGACATAGGAAAAACGTTTAAACATTTGCAATTGTGCCAACAAAGTGGAAAAGTCTTTTTTGAATTGGAAAAAAATCCTGTTAGTCATCTACATTTTGGAAAAGATTTCTATATTTATCAATGTCTCTCTTGAGATAAGGTGGAGAAGAAATCACTTTGCTATTCCCACACATGCCGGTGTCTTCTGTCTCCATAAATTATTATGTACAACTGCAGAGGAGAAAAATTTCAAGAAATGAGTTTGACTTTGGTTGGGTTGAGCCCTTTTGAGATCTTTGCAACCTTTTGCAACTTTTCATTATCCATCTGACATCATTTGAAAGTTTACATGACAAGATTCACAACAAACAAAATATTACATGACGCAGGGTGAATATGTGCGTTACTTGGAAAGCATTTTCTGCAAAGTTAGTCCAACATAGTCTCAAAATATTGAGAACTGTAATATTTTATTTGGTATTTCAAATGTGGCGTAATGAGGAGTTGGATTTGGTTCATTATATTTTGTGTGTGTCTAACGAGGAATTCCATTTTGGAAACTGCTTCCATTAAGCTTGGCTATTAGTATGAGGAAGCAGACACATGGAGAGAGAGAGAGAGAGACATTGAGACTATTTGAGACCAGCTCCAGCTTCATCTTACCAAAAATTCCAGCTTCGCGAGTTTTTGCAATTCCTTGTGATACTTTTAACGATTTCACACAAGTTAACTGCTCTTTTATTGGCATTGCTAATATTCAGCCCTCACGCCGTCCTCTTATTGTTGACATTCATTGTCACCTATTCCGCATTCAGCCCAACACACTCAATTATAATGTGTAAATTGCACCTAAATGTCAACAAAACTCTGCCATTCGCATGTTCCATTTTAAGAATGAATGCATTCAACCTTTTCCCAATTTCTCCCCTTTCTCAATTTGGTTTCTTATGTAAAAGAGGGATATAATTAATTGGGCAAGCAGACCTCCCATTTTGTCGCCAGATTAATATTGTGAGGGCCATGACATTATTATGAGGATGAAAACCTGAAGGTCGTCCACATAATAACAGTCTCAATATTCATCACTCTGAATTGAGTGCTTTCACTAATTGTCCACTACTATGGCGTCAGGTACATAAATATTAAATTTATCTGTCATCTACTTTACTTTTGGAAAATCTGCAACCAACTCATGCAATGCTGCAACCTAAACTTTGATGACTTTATACAAATCCCTTTTCTTCTCACAGAAAACTTTGTTGCAAAACAGTTTAAATTGAATATTACATTATGTGGCTTTTTGCTCTAATCTGAATCTTTCATCTTGCTCGCTTTCTACGAAATCCATTCAAAACTTTAAAATCTCACACCAATTGAGTTTGGATTTACTTTTGGAAACAACGAATGATGGATAAAATGAGACACTAATATTATAACTAATAATTTAATTTTACCAGTGCCCCAATTCCTGTGTATATGATGAGTGAACCGAAGAGGCCAAAATGTGAGACAAAGACCTTGATGCGGTTGAAAATATGCGGTCTTGTCTCCAACCGAACTTTCTTTTTTACATCCGATTTTTCATCCACGTCCACCATTTTTTACACGTTAACAATGGCAGCACAAATCACATTAACCAAACTACTTTTTGAATGAAGACATTGGGGCTAAGGCGATTTCCAAGTTTAAGACACTTTGAGAATTGCAAAAATCTATTTTATGCAGAAACTTTTCATCTCACTTTCTTTACTCAACCAACTCCAGTCTCAGCAGAACTGTAAAACTCTGGGTAAAGATTGTAAATAAATGATACGACTTATTTGTGCAGCTTTTTGGGAATGGACTGCTGGCACTTAAATCTGAGAATAGCGGTGACGAAATGGGTGACACTTTTTTGGTATGCTGATCATTGGTAAATTGGAGGGTGAGTGTTGCAAAAACAATCCGGGGAACACTCTGCTTTCTCAGGAAGTTGGTTAGGGATTGAGACAGGCTTTTGTGAGACACAAAACCAGCAACACTCCAACAAACTCACACGTGGCCAGATCTCTTCTCATTCTCTCCAAAAAATCCTACAACTCTCAAACTTATTCTAATCAGAACCGGCGCAGTTCTCAGGCTCTTGTAATTCATAATTGTACTACTATTTAATATATTTATTGTATACTACAAATGCAGTTTTTGCAAATGAAGGATTAGACAAGAAGATAACATGGATATAAATTATGCACTTTTATACTGACAAGTGAAGGGTGCCGTAAATTTGTAATTGATCTCTCAAATGTTTACACGTGTTTGGTTGGTTTGATGTGACGTTTTGACACACAGGGCTTTGATGATTGTCAGGTTACAGATGCCATAAATCCTTCATCCGCATTGCAATCCCACTTCTCTCCTAGTTTTACCCAGTTTTGGAAACAACATTGCAGCACATGTTTGGTCAACTGATGCTTATCAATTATTATTGGCGTGTGCTTCTCCCAAAGGAAAGCAATTACGAACAAACGATGACACTACAAAACAGGTCGGAATTGGGCAGTTTGTCAAGTGAAATAATTGCAGTTTGTGGATGTTGACTTTCTCTTGTGTAGAAAGTGCATCATTGTAAGATGAGGTTGTTTTTCCATTAATAATTGTGTGTTGCAGAATAAATACCAAACAAATTGGGCAATCTTTGGCAGAAGTTGTCAGAAATTGAGAGAACTGCTCGTTATTGATCTAATCGCATCGGAATCAGAGTGTCTGGAAACATATCATTGGAAATGTTTCTCATGAATTACTCCACTTGTCCACTCCTTGTGATTTACGCCCTTTCCCAAATACTGCATTACTTCCACATCATTTCCACTCTATTGAATATAGTCCACACAATTTCATCATTCTATAGAAAAGTAGTTTATAAGTCACTCTATCTCAATTGATGCAATTTCATCAATAATCATCCTCACCTCCACATAATAATAATTCACCTCCTTCCATCTATTTCTCACCCTGAGGAAGAAAAATAATATTCTTCTGGAGAATTTGGGCCATTTATGTTCTTGCTTAGAATGACTAAAGAGGAATAAAGTGAATGATTGCCGCATTTCTTTTTTCCCTGTTCTTGATTAATAGTAGATAAAGTCTTGAACTTATCGTAGAACATTTTTTTACAACTCTCCGAACTAAATAAATGAGCTACCACATGGAGTGTAAATGAGGGGCCCTAAAGCTTATTACCACTTTGAAAATCAGATTATGATAACAATCAGCAAATAATTTAAACGTGCAAGAATGCAAAGCAATCAAATAAACCCCAACGACAACAAGACCACTGGGCTCTAATCTTTGAGTATTTGGTAATTAAATGTAAATCTGCTGCAAAGAAAAGAACGCTGCTTGCCCTCATTATTGTAAGCCACTGGATGGGATGCCAAAGGAGTTAGCACGTTGCGTATAAAATTTATACTATAAATCTGCAAGTAGTGCTTGAGACTAAATTAGTTGGCACATGCTACAAATACTATCTGTAGTTGGCTCGACTTAACTGACCACTGCTAACTCTTATGCATTGCTCCACACCTGTGCCAACAAAGTTGTCCCTAAAATTTTTGCACACCTGTAAAATTTCGGCATAATATTTCACTCTGCATTTTATGTTTCTCTTGTGCATGTATTGTTGTTGTGCGTGACTTTGGTGCAACTAAATAGGTCAGTCTCAGAAAGAACACATTTGAAACTGTTCTTATCTTTGATTATAATGAGCTGTGGATTTTACACTGCGTTTAAATGAGTAATTAGTAATTCTCACACAATGCATTGTTTCATCCATGTAGATATTCTGTAATTTTATTGAATAGAAATAATAAAATCTTCAACGCTGTTATCAGTTGGCCACAGCTGGACATTCAATTCATATAAAAAGTTGTTGATGGTAATATCTGCTGAACATGATCGAGTGACAGGCAGTGGAAGGCGCTTATCTCAAGTTGTATGTGGATTTGAAATTTGGCAGCCAATTAATTAATTGGATTAATGTGTGAAATCCATCATTTTTAAAAAGAAAAATGGGTGGGCGTCGTGGAAAAGTTGCATCTGCTAGCCGAGACTTTTTTGATGTAAAAGTTGCCTTCGTTCTAAGTTTTCTTGCCTGGCCAATTCTTTACATACTCAACAATGGCTTTCAACAGTTGGAGCAAGGCGTAAGTTTTCACACTTTTCTTAATTTTACTCCAAACTATTTTTCCCAATGAGTTTTGATATCTGAATGAGACACAAGGAGCAGAGATAGAAAGAGAAAGTCACACATTTAGTAACCAGAGGCAAGTTGAGATTAGAACAAACTCGGGTCAGTCATTATGGCACTTGGGAATATTTGGGATTTTGCCACTGAAATGGCTTTAGAAGAATGAATACGCTGCATTATGCATTAGCGTATAATATCATCAAACAATTCCTTTACTTGACATTTGGTTTCATAATACATGAACTGATTTAATTAGTAAAAAAAAATAATGTCTTTTGATGACAGAATCGAGCTCTGGTGATGATGCTCACAGGATTCGGACTTTTGCTAGCCATTCTTTTCACACTGGCAAAAATGACAAAATCCAACGATCTTTTGGGTTATGGTTAGCCAACTGAAAACTTTCTTTTTATGCCCATAATAATTAATATGAACTGCTCTCATTTGTTTTCAGTCCTCATGCTCTTTGCGTTTACAAGCATGATCGATTTAATTATCGCTGTGGAATATCATGGCTACATTTATGGTTTCATGTCTCAATACCTGAGTTTGGGTGAGCCATACCTTCATTCCCCCTGGGGATCCGCAATTTCCTTATTTGATGGAACTGGCTTCTATATAATCTACCTCGTCCTCATCCACAAAATCTCCAACGGGTAAATCATTACAAATAGATTTATATGAATTGGAATTACCTTTTTGAATTTATCTACATTGTCCCTGAACAAAAGAGTCTCATTAATAGTTCACCAAGATCAATAGTTGTCTACTTATTAGATGATGATGAGTAGAATTTTTGGAAGAGGAAGATAAAGTAATCTGTTTGATTTATTGGTTGAAATGATTATTAGGGAAAGTTGGCGTAGTCTTGGAATTTACTGGACAAGTGCTCTTATTAACTCCATGATCGTTTTACTTCTCGGAATTTTCTCCGGAAAACACACACCCACGTTTTGTGTCTATCTAAATGCCCCCTATGCCATTGTTCCCATTGTTGCTCTCTTCCGGTGAGTTCTCATTAAGCCAGATATGAAACAAAAGCTTCTTTTACACCTCTGCAACTTAATTTGTTTATTATGAGAACATATTTTGCAGTTTGTTTAGCCGTGAGTCTTGCTCTGCATGGAATGAGCACGAGACCAGTTCTGGTCTTGTTGGAAAAGTTGGGAATTTGGTTGTGGCCATTGGATTACTCCTTTCCATTTGGATTACGTTCGTTAAAGGGATGGTATGTCATTCTTTAATTCAAAATGAGCCCCACACTTCTCTGTCCTTGTAAATTCATGGACCGTGATGACTTTAAATAACTTACATTAACATAAAAAGTTAATTATTTGAACATTTTTGTTTGCAGCTTTTATATAATTATCCAATTATTTGTTTGCAGTTGTCACTTGGATCAACATTTGACATTTTCCTCCAGTTTTTGAAACATGAGCCGTTCCATTTATATAACGATCCATCTCCATTCAGTTCCATCCAAGCTTTGGTATTTCTCTTCTACATTATCCCACTCCAACTCGTCTCTCTCTTCTACGTCTTTCGGAAAAAGAAGCCGCAGTTCTTGTGGGATTTGGGACTTGTCCACGCCGGGACAATGTTGCAAGTGAGTTCAATAATATTATTCCAGCGATATAAAGACTAAGAACTTGTGTCTCTCAAACAAAGTATCGCGTTCCCTCTTCATTTAATCGTCCTCTCTTGGGACAACACATTTCAACATGCTCGGCAATAATCTAAACATGTTAGCTCGTCTAAAGTCTTTTTTTTTGAAATTTTGATTATTTCGTGTTTGTTTTGGATGATTGCATTTTGGCTTGAAAACCACAGATTTAATAACAATTTATTATGTACCATTTTTTGTAATTCTAGGCACAATTTACATTCATTGTAAGCGCATTGGATCCTAAACTCAAGTCTGCGTACCGGTCCAGTTTATTTGATGCGACATTTTGGACTAACAATTTGGTCATTCTTATTGTCCCTCATTTATTCTTGGGAATTCTATATCTTAAACATCATGCTGGTGGTAGTAAAGAAAAAAATATGAAAAAGTCATGAAATCAATTACTATAATTGACGACAACAATAAAGATTTACTTAATAAAGACCTTAAGGACAATTTTACTAAATTTACTATATTTTGGAAGCACTAGGATATAATATCACGGTTACGTATTTTTTTTTTTATTATTCTGGCTTTAATCGAGAGCCAAAAATTGTTGATCCGACTCGAACATTTGTGCTACCCATACGAATCTGGAAAACGTCACAAATTAATCTTTTTTTACTACAGAAATATCAATTGCAATCGTCTTACAGCTTCCTCATAGTCTGCTGACATTCCCATGGACAGCTCTACTTGACTAATGTCCAAATCACACTCCTTGCAGACTTCCGTTCGAAGTTCAGCCAGTTTCTATATTCATTTATATTAACAAATAGTTTCAAAAAGGTTTAAATTAGTGCCTACTTGAAAATCAGGACTTGGTATTTCGTCATTTGGATCACGGTCATAAGCCCCAATGGTCATAAGTCCAATAAAATTGAGGGCATTACAGTTTTTGAGAATGTGTGACACCAAATCTTTGCATTCCGTCGGCTTTACTCCACTTTTGGCTGTTTAATTATAAGATAACAAGTGGTCAATTTAAGGTTCACAAAACAATTGTCGTATATTTAAACTCTCACAATGTTCTCCACTCGTGTTAACTTGGACCATGACATTTAGTTTTCCAGTGGCCCCTTTTTTTGACCACGAGTCGTTCACACTTTGAGCCAACGCTTGAGAGTCGATGGTCTCCACAACGAAGAGCTTGTCCATTGCTGATAACAATTTGGAGATTTTGTTCTTCTGCAAGTGGCCGATGAAATGGAATTTTAGTTCAGGACATAGCTCACTTAACTGAAATTCAATGAAGATGTTTAATTGTCTCGTTATTAATTAAATATAAGTGCAATGTTATATAAGTTTGGCCATGCCTCTTGGTTTTCTGCCTTCTCCACAAGTTCCTGGACATAATTTTCGCCAAAATGTCGCTGACCGGCTTGATATGCTGTAATCAGACATTCCTTTGGCTTCGTTTTGCTTACTGCGACAAGTCGCGGAGTTTCTGGGAATGCACGGATAAGATCCTAATTAAACAGAACACCAGAAACATTTAAAAGATAAATTAGCCACATAGAAATTTAATGTAAATCATCTATAAATGAATACTTACTGGGGTCCTGAGTTTTGATGCTGCTGCAACCTTGTCCTGGACAACTTTGAGATTGTCCACAATTGCTGTAAGATCAGCCATTGTAACTACAGCTTTTCGCCAAAGAGACCATGACATTGACCAAAAACAGAGTTGACCTGGAGACAGAGGTGAATTGAGAAGTGTGTCATGTGTCTTGTGCTTTCTCTCCACCAATCCAAACTTATTCCGGCACTTCTCAACAACAGGGGAAATAAATATTTAATTAATTAACTCTCTCTCAACAGGGTCAAAGGGATGTGAAATTAGGTTAATTGTGTTGTCCGAGAGCCACCCTTTGGTCATAAGGTCGGAGGATGGCGCAAAATCGAAGTAATCCCGAGGGCGACAATCGACCCGAGAGTGTCGTCACATTGAACATCAATGGAGTGACGGTGACCCCTGTACAAAGGGCATTCCTAGCAAGAGATTATCGACAAGGAGTCGCCATTCGCTTCATCCCTGACTTCCCACCAGAACTAAATGGACGGGTAGAATTAACAATACAATTAATAACCAAACCCATTTAATTTTCTCATTGTTAACTTGTGTGATTGTTTATATAGATTGATCCAAACGCTTTCGAATACACAGTGAAGGAGATTAACGCCCATTTTGAAGAAGCGGAGCAGTTTACTTGCGCCACATTTTGCGAAAGCTGTTTGGGATTTCTTACGGCTAATTTGTACTGGTTCTGCAGGGACTCTCGATATGAAAGGGTAGGACAATTTCCAAGAAAACTGAATTGATTTTAAGCTTGTCATTAATTTCCAGGCCTTGAAGAATGTCACCAAATTTATCGCAGAACAAAATCAATGCGTATATTTACCAAATGGTCTCTATATCACTGATCCAATTGCTAGAGGCTTGAGATGCGTAAGCTGTTGACGGAAAAATAACTTATTTTTTTACATTTGATAACCATAATGTTTGTTTTTTGCAGATCGAGATTAGCGTGCTTCCAGGTGACCAATTTCAACGACCTTAAACTTTTGGACAGTGTCTCTCCTTTTGGGATTATATTATAACTTTGCATAATTTCCCTCAACTGAAAAATGATATTCAAATCGCAACGTCAATGCCGAAACTTTAATTTATTCCATGCTGCATGTGTAAAATTTATTTACGCTATTATTTACATTATGTACAATTATGAATCATAATTTATGATACCGTAAACTCAGTAAACAAGTATTATTTTAATTTATTAACTCGATAAAGAAATTTGGTGTATTCTATATAAAGAATTTATCATTTTCCCACAATGTATGCACTTTATCATTGACATCTAGATGAATCTTGACACCATGAAATTTACAAGTTAAATGAAAGGAAGAGGAAGGATGTGCATTTAAATTCTAGCATCATTTAAGGTCAAAATGTGGTGCATCTCATTGAAAAGAAACTGGCTAGAAATTTTTATTTAGGATGCAAATCTGACAATAATTTGTCCTCTGAAAAACGTTTTGACCCTGAAATAATATTACTTGGTTTTCATATAAAATGGAAGGAGCTTCAAGCACAATCATTCACAAATCATAAAACTTTCATAGAAAAGAAGCAAATCTCACTCGATACCAATCATGAACTTATCTGCAGTTATCATAGTCATCTTTTCCGTAATTAAATACGTTTTAAAATTTTCACAACTTGTAAACTTTAGAAAATTAATTGAAAACTTTGGATTATTTTGCAGATATTTATCTACGGAATTTTATGCAGTCCGATTGAGTCTGAAAATGCTTTGAATGGGGGTTGGTCCAGCATCAGCGTCCAGGACATCCGAAATTCGGATCCTTTGTCCCAGTTGCCGTCCACATCCAACTCTGACGGCCCTTTGGCGCAACCTCCAGCCCCACAACAAACAGGAGAACACGTCCCTGAAGACGTCCACATTCCTGAAGGTATCCCACAAGGGCCTGGACACCCATCCACAGGGGATCAGTCATCCGAGGAATCGTCTTCGTCTTCATCATCTTCGGAAGAAGAGTATAAAGCTAATGATGCCCCAACAAACGCATGAATACTCTCAACTTGAGAGTCTCAAGCAATTAACTTATAAACTCATGTATTTATTTATTTATTGCAATTTTAATAAATTTTTTGTATGAAATTTGTTGTTGGCAACGAGTTGTCTAATTTGGATGTCATTTAATGCTCTGTAGTTATCAGAGGCATGTCCCTTGACACGACCTGACCTTTGGATGGGGCTACGTGAGAGTCCGCAACCTTTGTCTCACAATTCGTAAACATTGGAGGTAGTCTCTTCTTGACGGTTACAGAACTGTTCACTTCAATCACCTCTGGCTGGCAGTCCGAGGGACAGGGCTTCTCCTTTCCCCAACAATTATCCTCCTCCACTTTCAAGGGTCAAGGGTCGAGGAAAATTAGTATTATAAGTTATCGAGTCTCAAAATGCTCAAGTCTCATGTTCAATGTTAGAATAGCCAAGGTTATCGTTGGTCTCATAGTAATTTAGTTATTAGGACACAGGATACAAGTAAGTGCATTTTAGGTAATTGCTTTAAAATTAATTGTCAATTAGCTATTAAACTTGACACTTGATTGTTTTTTAGACATGGATAAGAAGAGGCAGGGTCAACGACCAGCAGCCACAACAACGCCTCTCAGGTCTGTACTGGCTGAGAAAAAGCAGTTGGGGACTTTAGAAATTCCGTCAACCCCATCGAAAATGACCCCATCGTCCTCCAAACGGACTGGCGGTCATGCTACTATAAGAACTCCAGGATTCAGAGTGACCACTCCGGGGAAACGAATAGTGCCAAAGACCAACCCCAAACTCAAGTCGTTGGCTTCAAAAGACCCCACAACCAAGCTAAACGTGTCAATTCTCCAAGAACAGATTCAGTTAAAAAATGACGTGGTCTTATTCGAAGAAGAATTAGCTGACCAGTAAGACTTGTTGATGATAGCTTTGTTTTTTTTTTGCTTTATTAATTTGAATATTTATTTTTAAGATGTAGCGATAATGAGAATTTGAGAGAAAAGCTCAAGCTAAAGGAAGCTTTGTTGAAAAAAGTAGAGGCTGAGAAATTAGATCTTGAAGATAAGTTGGGAACTATTATGATTCAAGTGAAATTTTCTGAGGATATTTTGGAAGATGAGAAGGAAAAGTTAAAGTACGATTTAGAGTCACTGGAGAAGAAAACCCTCAACGACAAGAAAAAATTGTCAGATCTTTCCGCAGAGTTAGTGTTGAAAAAGACCATGATTGGTATAAAGGGAGATGAAATTGAAGAGCTAAAATCTACCATTGAGATACTCCGAGGAGAAATTATTGCATTAAAAGAAGAAAATGCAAAAAAAGCTCTGTCGGTTGCAAGTAATTCTAAGGTATGTAATTTACACACAATAACTACTTTAAAATTGAACATCTTGATTTTAATGGGTTTTAAATTATAGAATTGCCGAGGTAGCATTTCCAGTTTTCAATCAAAATTTGCAAAGAACTTGCAGGAAGTCGAAGAGAAATACTTTCATGCTCAATCTCAACATAAAGCACAAATTGAAGAGATCCAAAATAAACACACTGAAGAAGTCCAAGGTTTAAAACTATTGCTACAGTCTAAAAACGCAGATTTGGAAGAATGCAAGAAGTTCCTTTGCGAGTCAAGTGCTAATTTAATTAATGATAAAAACCAAAACTTGATAATTGGTGAATTAAAATCCGAGCTGCAGAAGATGAGTCTAAGAATGAATCAGTTAGAAGTGGAGAATAATCAACTAGAAAATGCCTCTGTCGAAGCTGAAGTTCTCAAAGGACAGTTAGACCAAGTCTTAAAGATGAATGAAGAGCTCTCCAACAAGCTTACAAAAGAAAAACAAAAGCTTCAACAAAGTGAAGAAGAAACAAAAAACTTGAGCAATACCAATGAGAAGCTCCAAATGTCGGTTAAAGAACTAAAGCAAGAGGTATTGTTGTATATCACTACTTATTATGCTTAAAAAATATAATCCAAAATAATAAATTTCATAAATTATTTATAATTTCAGAAAGAGGAAATCCTTTCTAAAAAGACACCAGCCAATGTAGAAGATTCTTCCATTGATCTAGCTCAAAATCAGGAATTAATAACTAGATTCGAAAAAGCTAAAGACTTGGCAGCCGAGTTTGAAACACGAAACAACGATTTAGAAGAACAGTTAAAGGGTCTTAAGAAGGAGTTTGGATTGACTAAAGTGGATATTCGTATTCTTAGACGAGAAAAATTAAAGCTTGAAGAAACAGTAGCTACAACCATAAAGAAAAATGAAGAGTTAAGCAATAAACAAAAAGCAGCACAAGAAATCTCGAAAAAGACTGATAAACTGGAATCAGAAATTAAAGACTTGAAGGGGACGCTTGAAAAGAACGATGTGGTTATTAGAAGAACGACCGAGAAAAACAATGAGCTGAAAGCCCTTAATGAATCTTTAAAGAACCAAATAAGTTTTCACACTTCAGGTAATAAATTAGTAACGGTTAATGTTTTTTTTGTTTTAAATATTCTATTTACAACAATAAACCATAAACCCTTGAATTGGATAGAGTTGAGAACGAAAGAGGAAGAAGTCAACCGGTTAACATCTTCCCTTCAGGAAACTGAGACAAAACTTGTAAAAACACAGTCTTCTTTGAATGAATCAAACGAGAGAATTGAGACTCAGAAAATGGTATAAAATGCACTTTCAATACACAATTTTAATTAGGATGTAATAACATTGGGAATCATTTTGTTTTATCTTACAGAGTAATTCACTTATTAAAGAAGCCGCTAGTGTATTAGATAAGCAGCTACAAGATTTTGAGACTGCCTATGTTGCTCGTACGTCAGAACTTAAAAATCTGCAAACTTTAATGTATGTGTACATGTTAATTCTGTATATGCGTACTTCATAAATGCACTTTGCCTTTGCAGGTTAGAAAAAGATGTTGAAATTTCTTCATTGAAAGACTCTTTAATAAAAGCAAACATCAAAGCGAATGAAGAAAGAGGACTGAAAATCTTTTACAAAGGCCAGCACAATAGTACCGTTGAGGAATTAAATTCGGTAAAGGGAACTTCATCCAAGGAATTTGAGGATATTAAAAAGAAGCTTCAAGAAAATCAAGATAAAAATAAAAGTCTCGCAACCAAGATTGCCGATCTTGTTACAGAAAATCAAAAGACTAAAATTGAATCATGTAAGCTGCAAGCATCTTTACGTTCAGCAGAGTTGAAGAATGACCTGTCGACAAAGGAACTAGAAGCCCTAGGAGAAAAGGTAAAACAACTTAAAATTTATTTTATTAAATGATGCAATTTTCATGTTTTTTATGTTATAGATTAAGAATTTGAAGAAAGAATTAGATTTACTTACTAGTTCTCTGGAACAAGCAGTTGACAAGTCAGAGGACCACAAAAACAGGTCTGCAAAATTATGCATTTGCAATTTTGCCATTTTGTTATAAAATGGTTATCATTTTTTTTTTTTTTTAGATATGAAGCTCTAGCTTCTCAACACGAGGTCCAAGAGCAAGAGAGGGCTGAATCGACTGTGCAATTAAAGTCAACGATAAGGCAGCAGGGAAAACTTATTCAATATCTTCAGCAGCAAAATGAAATTCTCTTGAAGAAACAAAAGGATAGGAAATTCTCACTATTTGGGAAACTCAAAGAAGATATCTGGCTTTCGTCAAACGAGAAAAACAATGATGCCAAAGAAGAAGACCCCTGTCCAGAATTATTCGAGGTAGCTTTACTTTGCATGTTTTGATTTATGTGTGTCAAAAATGCTGATTAATTTCTGCCTTTTTCTAGCCTGGACGTTCTTTAACCCCAGTGCATCTGATAAGGGAACATTTTGCAGTGCAAAGACTGGAAGAAACGGCAGAATCTCTAAAGAAAAAGCTGGCAGAAATGCAAAAATGCAAAACTTCTGATCTAGTACTACCAACTGTCCCAATCGAAGAATGTATTTTACTGAAGGAGAACAATAGTTAGTCTTTTCAAAGTATTATCAAGTGTTATATCTATTCATCCGATCTCTCTCCCCAAAGCTTATATTTTATATAGTTTTTATCTCAACAAATCTCAACATTTTAGTATTAGCATATCATGTTTTATGCCAAATTCATCCTCGCATATTATATATTTTTTAACACAATAAATCGAAATACTCTGTTCTCAATTGTTACGCTGCATATTCATTTTTATTTTCTGATACAAAGAACAATAAACTTTCATATTATATAAATAAACAAATTTCCCTTTGTATTGATTATTATTATTATACGACTGGTCCACAAATTTTTTTTTGATTATCGGTAAATGGATTGCATTAGAGTAGTTTTCCCACTTTCACTGGAAGTTGGTAATTAGTTTGGTCATTTTTTAAGCAAAATTAGACTATGGAAAAAATGACTCGAGTCAGGTTACGTTACAATAAAATATAATAATTGTCAAATCAATTTTTTTTATAAATAAAAACTACAAGAAAGCTCTTGGTAAATTGAGTTAGAAAACATTATTAAAAATGGCAAAATTGAGCATTAATTAAATCACTCACGATGATGCTCGACTTCAGAGTCATTCCTTTGGGAAATATAAATAGGTTTTCTATTTCTAGAGTTGTCAGTTAATTTTAACTCGGAGGACACTAAACTCAATGGAGATGATTCTATAGCATTTGTAGTACGCAATTGTTGAAACTTTAAACGATGATGGGGTTGAAAATTCTCATTTTGTGACGCATTTCCATTGTTGCATGATGATTCAGTTAAAGATTCCTGATAAGGGACCGCTGTTGCTAAAGTTCGCGCAATTTCAAATGAAGGTTGAACTTCGGCTACAAAAACAAACTCATAAGTATAACCATTATCAATTTTGGTTTATTACTAACGTAAATCTGCCGAAGCTTGTTGTTGAATAGTAGCTGATCCTTTGCGTTTATATTTTTTTGAACTTCTTCTTAAGAACCCCCGGAAAACACTCGAGCTCTGACTTGATCCAGTCTATATTATTACAATATATATAATATTTTATGTATAGATTATGGACAAATTACCATATAAATCATATAATAGAAATAAAATTCACCTTTGTGGAAGCCATATCATCATCATCTCCTGCTAAATCATATCTTCCAACTTCTTGAACATGATTTGTAATTTCCTCCAATTTTTGATCTACCAAAAATTATAGTTGTATAATAAAAGATAACAATTTCATAAAATAATTTTATTACCTTTCAGTTTAACCAACAGATTATGTCCATCAACTTTTCCCATTAAACATTTCATTTCAAGTTTTTGATCCGTCTCAACCTATACAAAATATTTGTAAATTTTTGTCTAAATATACAAATAAACTGTTGAAATAGCTTACATCATAAACGAGTACTGCATCTAGTTTTAAAGAATGTTGAGATAAAATGGGTTTTAAAACTTCTGCAACTTTTCTGAAAGGATTTGCTCGGACACCAACTCTCCAGCCACGCGGAAGTTCAATTCCAACAAAAGCTCGAGGTTCTACTCTGATTTCTTTTGCACTCATTTCAGATACTTCTTGAGTTAAATCTAAAGGCTAATAGCACAGAAATTTTAATTATTGAGGCAATTTTTTTTTAAATAAGCACTTTTTTTTACCTTGTTTGTGGATACATTAATTACTTCAAAGGCAGAGTAATGAAATTCACGTTTTTCTAGCAGTCGCTGAACCACCACAGAGAGTGATTCGCCAGGTTTACAAGGTAAAACGGTGGTTGAATTGTCAGGTAATGTAACTCTGCATAATTTATAACTTTGTCTTCTGCCATCGTCAGTATCAGAGCTGTCAGCCTAGAAAATATTCAATATGTCAATATTTTAATTAATGCGTATATAATAAAATACATATTTAAAAATATATTTTATACCATTGCTGTTCGTTGAATAAATGAAATGTCAGAATTCAGACGGTCAACATCCTGTGTAAAATAGATGGGACTAAATCAATCTCTATAATCATTGTTGCGGATAGACCATTTTAAATTAGTTAATCAAAATATACGAGTAAAAACATGCTGCTTTGTTATTTAGAAAACCAAACAGGTTAGCTGCTATCAATCAGTTTACTATTTGCACTTTATCCGCTGAACAGTTGAAAATATACAACAGTTCAGTATTTCCAAGTGCAGAGATTTATTTGATCTTTTTACTCTGTTTTATATGTTTTTACCTTATTTTTATTTTTGTTTTTTGATCTATTTTTAATGTTCCATGGAAGTAAAGATCTACGACGGCCATCATGCTCCAACTTTTGAGATTTTACAGAATCTTGATCCGAATCGGATTCATCATATTGTGGTAAGGGTACAACTCCTGTGGAGTAATCTCGATATATTTCCGAACGTAAAAATCGAGGATAACAGTCAAATTTAAGGAGATTGAAAACTTGTCCCAATGGAAGATCAAACATGTCAACTGTTGGCTGCGACAATACTTTTTCTACCTGAGATCGAGCCTATAAATAGATCATTGAATATGTTTAATCATCTTTCATTATATAATTTTAATTGTTATAATTCTGACCTGAAAATCTACATTTACAGGATCTGAAGCTCCATTTTGAAGGAATCGGTTAAAAATTGTTGATGCCATTGAGATTCTTTGGCACTGAGTAAGGTTTGAGTAGACATCCTTGTATCGAATACAGGCGTTATAAAACAAAATATTTTCAGCTGAAAACTCATGTTGAAGAAATTCCTGCATTATGAAAAATTAAAAAAAAATGAAATGAAAAATTAATCGTTAGGACAGTTAAAAAGTCATTTACCGTAAATATTTCCCTGCCACAAGAGTCAGCAAGAAGCTTTTCAATACTTTCGACCCATGTTTCCACGCGATTCATTTCTTTCTTTGGTTTGGGTGGACGAGGAACTTTAAATTCCCAAAACTCGTCTGCATTTTTATTCGTCTCCTGCATTATATAATATAACAAGTGTGGTATAGTAAAGTAATCAACCCAAATTTATCTGGTTTACATTGCATGCACTACAACACACTCGTCTGTCAACTTATTATTATTATTTCACAATTAACAGTGTTAATGACTGCTTCTCTCATGTCACCTCTCATTACATGGCAGCTCATACTCAACTAGAAAGAGAGTATTATTAATAACCCTCTTCATCCAGCCCTAACTTTACTACTCTAACAAATCAGTCTCATTCTGTGGTCATTCTGTCTAGGCTAACTCGCAACTAGTGACATAGTAAACCAAAGTAAACTAACTATGCAAACACTTTCTCATTATTTGTTGTCAACTATCTACAATTGAACAGAATACAATAGCACAAATACAAAAAACGAAATCACTAAACAAATCAATTAACAAAAAGCGGCGTACTATAAATATGCTAAAAATAAAACATGATTAGATACATACCCTTTGAAGAACTGGAGTGGATCCTAAATTTCCCTTTGCATCCATTGCTATTTCAGCAGGTTGGGAAAATATGTCCTGAGAACACAAGTTGTCCAAGCTTCTACTGTTTACATGGCGTGCTGATGACAGATTTGTAGGGAACCCATTCTCAACCTCTTTGTTCAATGGAACTGATTCCTCTGGGGACGAAGATTCCACTAAAACGGATACTTCGATGTGAGGGGGTGCAGAACTATGGAGTACTTTTGGTGGAAACTTGGGCTTTGGCTTGGTCTTGGGCTTGAAGGACATTCTTCGACTGTCGACGGAAGAATCTGCGTTGGATGAAACTTCATTACAGTTCAAAATTTCTTGCAAGGAAGCAGGGTCTGAGTTGAAGGAATTAGTAGTCTTGTGAGAATATGGGGAATTGTGAGAGGTCTGAGATCTGTTGTCTGAAATGCTCCCAGAAATCTCCACCTCATCATCATCTCTACATTCTGCACAATAAGGGGGACAAGAAGTAGAAGACTGCGGTGTTGAAGGTTTTCGGTGATGTGAGTTTGGGTATTTTCTTCTAGGTAGTGGAGAACGGGTACGAGCGGGGGTTTTCATCGGAGTAATATCTGGTTCCACAATGTCATAAATTCTAGCACTATTTCTATCACAATCGTCTCTAAATCCTACTCCGGAATCACTGTTGCTCGAATTTGTGCTTTCTAATCGCACAGAAGCTTCACTGGGAGATCTTTGTTGGGAGTTCTGCATTCCCTCTGGACGATGAAGACGGACAATAGAGCTCAAAATTGGATCGGCTGTTGCAGGAAATTCTACACATTCTTGTAACCCTAGAACTTGTCCGTTTTTTGGTATTGGAAGACCAGTACAATGTATTCCAAATGCTTTAGCTCGCTTAACATGATCCATATGGCTTAATAGTCTTGGCTCAACCATGAAAACGTGACACGAACAATTTTTGTTTATGTTTGTACAGGTAACAAGTCCAAAAAACCTTCTGTCTTCATTATACGCACCACAAAAGGAGATGATTGAGGATGAATAGAAAGCCAACGGAGGTCCTGTATTCACATTTTGAACTGAACTGAACAAACTAATTCCATTGGACTGGATGCGCAAAAGGACAATACTTCTCATCTAGAGATAAAAAAAGACAAGTGTTTGTACATATTGTTATTGTTAATATGCAAACAAAATAATTTAGACTGATGAGTCTACACAGGATTAATTAATAACAAACATGAACAGTATTTAGTGTACTTACTCTGCGTTCAACTCGAAGCCTACGAACACAGGCGGTTAGTGCTTGAAGACGTTTCCTCTCTTCAATTACTGGTAACTCTATAGATCCTACATAGCCCACGACTGCTTGATATGCTGATAAAGTAGAAGATGAAAACTCGGTTGTACTGATACTAGAAGTAGTTGAGTGACTTCCAGGACTTGGTCTTCCATTACTAACTATTGTACTCATCTTTTCACACGAACCATTATTACTATTATTATTATTGCCATTACTACTTGACTTTGTCAAACGCTTGCGATTTTCGACCAGATTTATATTGCCTTGTTGTTGTTCCCCACACTGCTTTTCTAAATCAGTAAACACTCTAACACTTTCAACATTAGAACTCGTTTTTCGATTTCTGGAAGGAAGTTCAGGAATTGGGGACTCTTCTCCCAAGTCATCTGCTGCTGCTGCGGCTGTGGTAGGAACACGAGGAATACGACGAGGTGAACTCATTAAGGGATCCCAAGTCGGTCGTCGTGCATCAAGTGCATAGCCCGCAGGACTTGACCCCCCTGATCTATTTTGATTTACGAAAGCACGTTCAGACGATATTGCACTTAACAAGTCTTCACTACTTTTTGAAACCGATGATCTTTTGGAAAGTCCACTTTTACTAGGCCCTTTCATGCGATTGATATGTTTTGGACGTGGTTGATGAATCTATATAAAAGATGTTTGCAATGATTGCTTTATTTAATGATAAACAGTTTTATATGTTTGTTTTCTTCTTTTTGCTTACCTGTAAAACCTCTTCGTCCGAACTTTCACTGAAATAAGAATCTGCAACATGAAGTCTCAGCAGTCCCGTGCACTTTCCAATCAATGTCACTACTTCGTCATGTGCCAAATGAGACACGTCTCTTCCATTGACACCTACGAGGCAGTTTCCGGGTCGAAGGTTTGCTCTTTCTGCTGGACTTTCCTCCACAATACATCTGAGAAGACATGGCTTTTGTCCCGAAATTGTGAATCCATATCCCACCGCCCCTCGACTTAATTCCACAACTCGAATGCTGTTGCGATTAACACTTAAAGATGACCCAGGAGCTGCGCCACTCGACCCCGTCGTCAATCTTTTCTTTCTCCGCCTAACAATCGGCCCCCCGGCTATTGTTGGCGACTCCACAACTTCCATTTTGATTACACCTTTTTATTATCCCATTTTCCGGATTTCATCTGTCAAATACGAGCAAACAATCGTTAAAAAATAGTTGACGAGTTGCATGCAATGCAATGCAATGGGAAGAAGATAGCTAGAGAAATACCGGAAAAGTTTGCTTTGTTTTTTTTTGCTCTGATTTGTGTGAGAAGTGAATGCAAACTGAGTTGTATGAGATTTGTGTGATAAAAAACTTCCTTTGTTTAACAAATGCCACATCTGCCGTCATCATCCCTCTCAATTAATCCAATAAAATAAGCCTATAAACTAAATGAGCCTAAATGGCAATGACATTCACTCCCAACTACTAATAATTAACAAGTTAGGCAACACTATTTAAAATGTTTTAAATATTTTAAGTATGAAAACACTAGTGGACTTTGCACATTTACTTTTTTTTAATTAATAAAAAAAAACCTAAAATTTTGACTCACGGTCTGTGACAGAATTAACGAATTTAGCGTCATAAATATTGAGAATTGACACCTGTGGCTTCATTAACTTTGTATGACATGGATAAATTTTCATATGAGCCTGCTAAATGTTGTAAATTAGCAATAAACTTAATTAAATATGAAAATAGCCTTTTTAAGCACCCAATTGCTAATAATTTGTTTTTCAGTCAAATATCAAACATTTTATATGGTTTGAAAAAAAACTGCCAAGTTTCCTTACCTCTCCTTTTGTTGGGTGGGTGTGGTTGACCTTTGACCTGTTCACTGCATCTACCTCAACTCACTTTTATTGTTATCCCGTGTTTAGGGTTTTTTATTGTTGTTGTGGAATTTATTCGTTGGATTCCTTTCTACTCTGTCAGTCAGTGCTTACTTTGATTGTTGGGCCGTTGGCCATTGTTGCCTTTAGATGGTGGGGCAGTTATATAAACTATAGACTCATGCATTATTTTCATATCGTTGGTATGCATTTCAACCCTTCTTCTTCTCAATACTTCTGATAAGGAAAGAACTCCAAGATAAGAAATTCTTGAACATGAAAACTCTTCTATGAAGAGCCTTCATCTCAAACAAGTTGTCTGATTTCAGACAAAAGTTAATATTTTGTTCAAAATGTATCCTTACGCAGCCCATTTCCACCACCCCCCAATAATTCACCCCTGTCAATATTGTCAGCATTGTCACCAGTGGCATCATTGTTGTACACCGTGTCAAACTATTTCTGGGGCAACTTTTCCCAGTCATCATCGCTTTGTTCAGCGCAAACGTCCATTGACAGAATTTTGGAAGACTGAAGTGTTTAATTCACTTCGGCACCTGGGGAAATTAAGAGCTAAACGACGACTTCATCGGGGAAATGTTCGTTTGAAGCGACTTGCGGCGACAAGGCCACATGAACGGACGAGACGACGGCTCGAAAGGTTTTGGCGATTTGCAAAGCGTATCGAGCTGTACTCATCTTGGCGTCGGGTTCGGAATCAGAGAAAGCTTAAGCAATTACAGCTACAACAATTGCAACAGGTAAAGATGAGGCGTCCACCCTTATCCGTCTCGTCGTCCCCTGCGCCATGTAGTCTGTGGTGGTGTCCACGAAAAAAGAGTTACCGTTTTGAATTTCCAAAGGCTCTTCTTCCTCCGGTTAGATCAAGATTTCGATGTCATTCAAGAGCTTCAACTATTCTCTCAGACATGAGTCGAAGGTATATGTTTTTTTTAAAATAAATAATGATAAGTGCATGCATTCAATTCTATGAAATATGGGCTAATTTTTTGTATATGCTTTTTGGAATTGCAGAAGCAGGACGCCAATTCGTGGACTACGTTCATCAAAATAAAATACTAGGATTAATAATAGTAGTAGTAGTAGTAGTAATAATTATAACAAGTCAATATCAGGTTTGAAAAGATGTACTTTCTTCATTGCATAATATACTTATACTGATTATGCACATCAAAATATTACAAATTCACACAAATACTGCAATTGTATCACTTTTACATTATAACAGAAACATATTGGACTCACAGTAGTATAAAGAACAGGACAGAGGGAATATATCCGGATATGAATTTTGTAACATTAAATAATAACATGTTGCACATGTGTGTGTGTGCTTTTTGTGACCCCGTACGACGAAGGTATACAAATTGCTGTCTCGTAAAAAGTAAGGACACACCGCACAACTATACAGTGTCATTTGTTCACATTTATCGGAATTTCTTAAAGTTTAAATATATATTATGACTTCTCCTCGTTATTGGCTCACTCCAGGGGATTTTTTGATATCATTATCCTGAGAGGTAGGTGTATTACCATGGGGCGGCCTAGAGTCAGGGGGAGGGGGCCAGGAATTTGTACCTCCGCCAGGAAGGGGGGAGTCGGCACCAAACGGCTCAGAGTCTAATGCCGCTGTTGCATCATATTGACTATTTTCTAGTCGGGTTATCAGACGCTCATCCTCGTCCCCAAACTCTCCTCCCATTAACGACGGCTCTCCTACAACCATCACGTCTTGAGAAGCTAATGAAAAACTTGGACCGGGTGACCTCTTCTTATTTACTGACGGCGGGTTTCCAGCCACTGAGTTGCCTGTCGAATTCGAGGATGAGCCTTTTCTTTTCCTTCTTTTAGATTGCGGTCTTGCCGTCTCTGTTTTGGGAACAACAAAATTAGGGAATTATTAAACACGTTCATCAGTCATTAATGTGTCAAATCATAAATGAGATGATTCATCATGTATATTATATATACCTGGTGGAGCTACCATCCTCTGCCATTTTTGAAATAATGTAGTTTTCAAACAATCTCGAGGTGATAAAGCGTAGGCTTTATGTCTTGACATTAATTCCTGCATCGGTTCCAAAATCACACATAGCTAAAAAGAAACAAATTATTATTAGGTTGAACATGATATACTCGTATTAAAAACAATATGGTTTTCTTTAAGATGTGTTGTAACGCATACCCTCAAATAATTTAATGTTGAGTTTGTAAGACCTTGTCGAGTAATAGGTTTCGTTAGCTGGTCCAGCATCCCTGGGTCTTGTTGCTGGGCGTGCATAGCTACAGCGCTTTTAGGAACTAACTCTCTTGCCGTTCTCACCGCAAAGTGCCATGACTTGATTCTCATCATGTCGTCAAACGTGAACTCTAGTATTAACCTACCTTCGGAACAAACCTGGAAACAGAACCAAAGTTATTTTTTATTATTAATTTTGATGGTGCATGTAATAATAATAATAACATCCTTTTTTGAATAAGTACCTGAGTGAACATTGGTTTTCCATGAACAGTTATCATTGAACATTGGTCACAGTCTAGCGTGATACTGGTATTATGGAACGATTCTTTGGGATGTCTTAGATTATAGGACAATTCCGTTACCCCACCATCAAAAATACTTCGAAAGTAACGTGGAATTAGCGTCCTCCCGATTGCTGTAAAAAAGAACAAGGAAAAATTAGTATTTTATTTTTTGCTTGAGTTTATATATGTGGCGATCGATAAATAGTGTTTTTTCATTATGATATAATGCAATCAATATTTCACCAACAACAAGCAAAACTTTTCCCTATCCCATCCTTTGGCAAATATAAACTAAGTAATAGCTGGTGACGCTTTTATACTTGAAACGCACGCAATGGTGATTGGCGATGACAACATTGGATACAACTTGATACAAGGACAAATGACTTACTGTAACGTTTGAGACCATCTTCTAGGCAAAATGTTAATGTTAACGTGGCGTCATCTTCGAAAAATTCTGTGGCGAAAGCATCCCACCACAGGTTGTCGCTGTCCTCAGTTCTCTGTTGCAAACGTTTGTTCAACTCATATAGACGGTAATCTGGTTGACCAAAACAGGGGGCTCCTCTTCGGGGGATGGACATTGGTCTGCAAAAATTTAAAAATAAAAACATTTTTCGCACATGTTTTTGACAAAGAAAGTTTTTATACCCTACAAACATAGTCCCTAGAGATTTTGGAATGTTTTGCCTCAACTCTTATACTCTAATTATAATTATATATGATATTATAAATTGTGTATTAATGAGTAACCTATAAAATTGTGGGGGAGGTTGATTGACTTGTGGAGGTCCACAGTAAAATTGCTCAGACCGGGGACCCCCTGGACCAGGTGGAGGTGGTATTCTTGGAGGATGACCCTGATCAGAGGGTGGGCCATTTGGTATTGGAGATGGAATAGAGTTGGGTCCCATTTGAGAAGGACCGCATAGACGACCTTGTGGAGGGGGCCAGCCACCCCCACCACCACCGTTCCACGGTGGCCCGTCGTTGGCACAACATGACGCACATGAGCAAGGGGGTGGCGGACGCGGTGGGGGCTGGTCAACCCAACGGTCAACTATTCCCGGTCCGCCACCGTCCAAGATCTTCTCACCCCCCAAAAATTCCGACTTGAAATCGAAAAACTTTTTGGGTTCCTGCACCGGGTTCACTTGGCTATTTCGTTTTTTACCCGTCGTGACTAATTTTAAGTAACTTTTACGTAAAAGGTTCTTTCACCCATTTCTCTTATGGGTGTCTAGTCTGCAACCCTTTTCACCAACTCCACTGACATTGGTACAAAAAAAAGAAAACACACCACTTGAGAACTCCACTCACTCAATTTGACTTTAAACAAATTATTGTTATGAAACAGTCAATATTTTTGTTTGTAAAATGCGTGTAAGTTGCAAGAGATATTTGTATATTGTAGTTGAAGGATGTTATTTGTTTTCAAGTTTGATGGTAGAGAATCTCACGTGTAGACAGAGAAGGTGTAGGAAGTGGAGTGCACATGTTTACGAGACCATTGGTTGACTCTGACTGCCGACCTGATCTTCGTGTCTCAGGGAGTATATTTGAGAGAGAGGTAGCATTAGCAACCTGTAGGAGCACCGCAATTTAAAGGTCACCGCACGTGGTCATTAGAAAATTGCTCGGTTGATAAGGTGTGGAGAAAGTGGACCTTCCCCTCTTGTGTACCATTGGCAAATGATAATATTAAAGAATTTTGGGTAGGGGTTGTTCATTACTATTGACGAGTCTTGGCCCCGCTTCACAAAATAAGCAACGCAGACAGAGAGAGCTTAGGAAGGAAGAAGAGAAGGGGACTGATTCCTCCCACGTCCCTACTGCTTTCTCTCTCTCTCTCTCTCTCTCTCTGCTTGGGACCGTTCCAGTGTCTTCTTCTTTCCCCACTTTCCCTACTACTAGCAAAGGAACTGGTGCATCATAATCCTCATTTTAGACTAGGGGGCAAAAGAAAGCACAACTTTCCCCCTATCATTACTCCTTATCCACGTCCACTGCACCAACTTCTCTCTCTTCTTCTCTCTCTCTCTGCTGCACTTTCACTCTCCTCCGATCCCCACAGTCTCACTTACTACCTTTCACCATTTACATAAAGCAGTGGTGGAATTCCCAAAAAAGAGAGACTTTCACCACATGCCCTTCAACAGTCCCCAACCCAAATCCATATCTTTCGGACAGGTAGTAAACAACTCATCCTATTGGAAATGCCAACAATATCCAAAAACAACACACACTTATTATCCAAACATCTTCATCTTGAGCATTCCTCCCATTTGTGCTCTCTTTGTACAAATAATGAAATATTAAGAAAGGCCATCTCATTACAAAGGGAAATGGGCAGCATTTAAAAAAAATGACGCAAAATAATGGATGAGAGAAAAGGAGGGAGCGAGTCCAGAAGAACGGAATATAATGATGTGATAAAAATACCGTTGGGTGTGTGTGTGTGCAAAGGTAAAATTCCCTTCATCCTTCTTCGTAGTAGTAACACATAAAAAGGCAAATAATAATAATAATATATGATATTCTTTACAACGAGCATGCTATATATATACCATGTCCCTGTCTCTGTTTGCGTGGTCATTCGCAATAAGGAGCAGTGGCGCAGTGATATTTGATTTACATAATGCTCCACTACTATTTTATGCTATTCTTATTGATTCTGCTTTTCTCTTTTGGTATGAAATACTATGAAATAATTGTATCATTATTTTTGGAAGGTGGAGGTGGTGAGAGAGGGGAGTGGGTAAAATAAAAATGTTAGCATATTTCTGAGGCTAATGCATGAAAGTGTTGTGTTCTGTGATCAAATTTATGCTTTTCTTGTTGGGATAAAAAATAGAGGCTAAAAAATGTGGGGACCCTCTGTAAAAATGGGTTTATGTGTGATTGGAGGTGGCCCCTCGTCCAAAACTCTTGTGAGGAATGAGGTGGTGTTGTACTCGTGTAGTCTCATCCAAGTACTATTATCAGAGCTCAGGCTAAACACAGCAGAATGGAATCAGTCGGCCGAGCAACTAACGGCAGCAGAGAGAGAGAGAGAGAGCGGACACAAATCTGATGAAGACCCTTGAACAGGATCCCTTAACTCCATGCAAAGGGTCAACAGTTGACACATTTAAAGACACCACCTTCAGTCACCTACAATAAACGCCTCGGACAGACAATGACATTCCACACCGTTATACAACATTAATAAATGCTCCCTTTTTCCAGAGCTTGTTGAAAAAGTGAACAAATCCAGAGTATATCAAGAAGAGCGAGTACAGAGCTTCCTATAATCAATGTATCTCCCTTTTACATGCGAATGTGAGCGTGCGAAGCTTCTCATTCTCATGAATCCGACGAGTTTGCTTGTTGGAAGGGTTGTTGGTTGGTACAGCACCGCATATCGATTTTAACAAACATACTCCATTCTCACATTTTTTCAAAAATTTAAAACTTCTTAGTCAAACAGACAGGGAGGGAGAGTTTAATGCCACCACCACCAACAACAAGTCAAGAGGAGACGAAACAATGAGATGAAAATGTCATTACATATAATATGACATAATAACCATTATCCCTTTTTTTCATTAACATTTCGTGTTTTTTCTTCATCAAAACATGATGGGATAATACATACAAGTATGCATTGCATAATAGCTGGTCAGAAGTAAGTGTGGAATGAAGAGAGAAATGTAAGGGATTAGCTGAGTGACAGGAGACATCCCAGGCCACTCGTGTGGACTGGAGAAAGCAGAGAAAGTGTTGAAGCATGGAAATCAAGAGTTTTCAAAAGAAGAAAGTAGATGACCCTCCAAGCATCCAACATTTGTTCTCTCTTGCAAAACAACGCAAAAAAATATAATATTCTTACAACAATTCCAACATTATCATCAGTCACAAGTAGTCACCACCACATCCGCTATTTCTTCATTCATTCATACAAACTAAACAAAATGTTGCTGAGCAAAACATTCCTTATCTCTCTTTTGTGAGGACTAGCTTTTGCCAATATGATTTTTTGAAAACAGTAAAACTATTTAAAAAGAAAACTGATTTTTGCACATACCCATGGTCAGGTATTCTATCAGACATAAGCCCAGGCATTCCTGAAGAGTTTTGTGGTGGCCCTGGAGGAAGGTGAGGAGGACCTACAAGTAACAAAATGAATCTTATTTACAAGGGAGTTTTGATGGCTTCCTGAATGGATGTGAAGTCATAGAAATCATCATCATACCTGGAGGAATTTGTTGTTGAGAATAGTGATGTGGAGGAAATGGAGGAGGACCAAAATTGGAATTATTATGTCCTCCCGGAGGAAAAGGCCCTTGATTAGGATACGGTGGGAAAGAATTATTTCTTGGTCTAGGAGGAGGCCCGTTGGTAGGAGGGAAGTTATTGAAATATGGGGAATTAGGCCCGGGCCCGTTATAGAGCCCTGCGTTGGGATTGAACTGCCCTGGGGGAGGAGGGCCGTGGGAATTAAAGCCTACTGGTGTGGAAGAGCCCGAGGGTGCGGGGGAGTGGGCGTAGTGAGGAGGGGGACAGGGCGTTGAGGGACCGCCCCCAGAAGCTGCTCCCCCCTGCGGCGTAAACGGACTGCCCGCAGCAGGGACACTCCCACTCGTTGGATAACCCCCTCCGCCGCTCTATTTGAAAAATAAAATAAAACAAAGTTGTAGTTAACATTTTCTATGGAAAAGCCTGGTCACTGACCAATGGTCAACAATTATTTTTTTTTTTAAAGAAGAAGATAATGTACCTGGTAAGCGTTGGGGGTGCCAGGGGCGGAGAAAGGTGAGGTGGTTTGATTGTTGGGGGTGGCCGCAAAAGGCCGATTGCCCCCTCCGTTGGGGTCGCTTCCCGTTGTGTTTGGTGATATGATCGACTTTGTCCACAAGCTATTTCCTCCAGCAGGTCCTAGGGCCGTCTCTGGTGGCTCCAGCTTTGAGCTATACCAATTTAATAAAACCACAAATTAACTAATTGTTTTGAGTAGTATAAACTGTATCAACATGAATATGCAACCAATAACTTACCTTTAAATGCCTAGCGTGTGTATGGTCACCGGGATTGGTGCTTTCTCCTTCCTTGATTTTTAAATAGTAATTCACTTTTACTCTTATTATCAATATTGAGTGGCAGTAGTAGTGGAGTGGGATTTAATTGATGCAAATCACACCACGCCACTTTGTCGCAATTATAAAGATCCGGGTTATTTCCAAAATGTTTCCAATTTTTATGGACAGCAGGCGGGGAGGACGACGATGTTGGAGATGGATAAGCAAATCTCTCCCAGTCTGTTACCATTTAAATTAATTTGTCTACACTATCTTCTAAAAATCTACAAAATCTAACTAATAAGTTGACAAAATTCTAAACTAAATTAAAGTTGCTGCAATTGCTATTTTTTTATCATTTGACCACAATTTCTAAAAATCCTCCTAACTGATTTATAAAAGCTAAAGTCTACCAACGTCAAAGGTGTGTTATCATTATGCGTTCTAATTCATTCATCTATTTCTGTTGTTGTTGTCCAACACTCCCACATTTTAAATTATTTTCCTAATTATTTTAACTCGTGGCAAGGTCATAGGCCGTTATTGGTTGCTAATTTATAAGACACATAAACAAATGCACAAATTCCTTCAGTCTTGAGCTTCTTTGGTTTTAATTATTGATTATTGATGTGGCCGGCATTTATTGCACTTTAAATGTTAGATTTGGGTGAAAGTGTTGGTTGTTTATAATTAGCCGGTGGGAGTTGGTTGGTGGTGTTTGTAATTGGGCTGTCGTCCGGTCGCTTCCCTTGTTTTGGTGGTCAGCCGAGAGCAGCCCGTTAAATGAATTGTTACTATGAGTGATTAGTTAATTATTTTGAGGATCAAAGGAACTTCTTGGCTTTGCCACCCCAGCCTCAATTGAATATGGAGTTTTGAATGGGGGAGAGAACTAGAGACTCCACACAAGTAAATAACTTTAGTATAAATGACGGGGCTTTGGGGTCACCCACACAACCCAAACCCCCAAACCCAAAACCCACCCCAAATCGCACC